>JADHZB010000871.1:0-79904 GCA_015657535.1 Nephromyces sp. MM_2019
AAATTCTTCAATTTTTTTTTCCAAATTTTCAAATTTATTTGATGTTTTTAATAAATTTATTTCCTATCAAAATTTACACACACAACATATATAGACTTTAATTTAAATACAAATATATATCTATAAATATATGGTTGTAAATACATTTATACAATAATTATATACCTAAATAGATATATATACACACATACACATATATATATATATATATATATACAAACAGAGAGACACACACATAAATTAAATATACACACAAAAATAAATTTGTGTATAGCTTTAGTAAATATAAGTATTTACATACATACCTTTCTTAATTCATCAATTTCAATCTTTGATTTTTCTTTTAAATCTGTTAGCCTATGTAAAGAAATATTAATAAATTGTTGTTTGAATTTACACACAAATATGTATATACACAAGCATATACACACACACACATATATATATATATATATATATATATAAGCACACACAAATATGACAAACTTTTTAAGTGTGTGTTGATGGGAAGATTTCTCATTATCAAATTTTTGTCTCCATTCTTCTGTTTCCTTTTTTTTTTATTCAACAAGTCAAATTTTTAAAATTAAAATTACACACACAATATACACACACAATATACACACACATAAATAGCCACACACTATACTTGCTTCAATTGTGTTTAAGATATTTACCTCTGAAATGTGTAAAAATAAAATATTAAAAACAAAAGTGTATATATATATATGTAAAGTGTTATGTGCAAAAGTAAAGTATTGGGAAACATATGTATATATAATGAGTGTGTGAAGCATTTTAATTGTGATTTAGGGGGTTATAAGTATGTATATATATATAAGTATACATACTTACATATAAATGTTTACACACACAATTATATACATGCATATATAGACATATATATACTCACATACATACACACACATACACATACATACACACATACATACACACATAAATACACATTTATATATACACACAGTCTAGAATATATATATATATATATATATAACCTAAACTGTGAGAAATTTGAATAATATCGTTATTTGATGTCCCAATGCATTTATTTTCCCACTGCTTAAACTGGGGATTACACAAACACACATAAATATATATATATTTGTGTGTGTAAATGTGTGTATGTGTGTGTGTGTAAGTAGCGTATTGACAAGTTATATAGGTGTGTAGAATTATAATAAATGTGTAAAATTTTAATTTTTATTACTTACAATTTGAGGGGGGAATTCCTTCAATTTGTTATCTTCATTAGCTTTATTTAAGCTGATCAAATATATATATATATATTCTTGTGTGCGTATGTATATGTGTGTGTGTGTGTATGTATGTGTGTATGTGTGTATGTATGTGTGTGTGTGTGTATGTATGTGTATGTGTGTGTATGTATGTGTGTGTGTGTGTGTGTGTATGTATATGTGTGTGTATATATGTATGTGTATGTGTGTGTGTGTGTGTGTATGTGTATGTGTGTATGTGTATATATATGTGTGTGTATGTGTGTGTGTGTGTGTGTATATATATATGTGTTTATTACCTCTCTGTAAGTTGTGAGTTTTGTGTTTCAAGGTCGGTCTGTTTCAACCAACATTCTTCGAGCAGATGATGAAGGTGTTGATTAATTTCTTGTAATTTTTTTTCCTTTTATGTATATATATATATATATATATATATATATATATAAGTTAACAATGTGTTTACAAGTACATTGGTTAAATATGTAGTAGTGTGTAAAATATTATACCTTGTTATTATTTTGATAGGCATTTTCAATTTCTGTTAGTTTTTTGTTTAAGACTTTGTTTTCCTCCTTTAATCTTAAATTGATTAATAAGTTTAAATGTTTCAATATACACACACATTTTTATATGTGCATATTCACACACACATGCACACATTTATATACAAACACACACACTCTTATATAGGTGTATATATAATTAACTCATATAAAAATGTGTAATACATTTGGCTTTCTTCATTGAGGTTTAAATATTCTCTTTCTAAACTGCTAATATGATCAGTTAAGCCCTTATTTCTAAATATACACACAAAACATCAACACACACAAGCACACACATATATGTATTAATTTCAATAAATTAAGAACTAAAATTGTAAACACTATATATATATATATATATATATATATATCCATGTACACACACATATATATATATATACAAGCACATGTGAAATCAGACAAGTATGTGTATACTTATGTATATATTTACACATGCAATATCCACACACACACACATATACACACTCATACATACACACACATACCTATATACACACATATATGTATATACCCGCACATCAATACACACACACACATATATATTAATACACACACACATATTAATACACACACACATATTAATACACACACACATATTAATACACACACACACAAACATTAATACACACACACACAAGCATTAATACACACACACAAACATTAATAGACACACACACACACATTAATACACACACACATTAATACACACACACACATTAATACACACACACATTAATACACACACACATTAATACACACACACATTAATACACACACACACATTAATACACACACACACATTAATACACACACACACATTAATACACACACATTACTTTCTCTGTAAAATTTGAAAATTTTGATTTGATTTAAGTAAATCATTTAATATTTGATCGACAAGTTGAGCAGACTCGTAGCTCAGTGTGTGTGTGTAATTTAAATTTAATAATTTTGCCTTCAAAGATGGCAATGAAAACATATTTGTGTGTGTGTGTGAATTAGAAATTAGTGTGTGTGTGTTTAAAATGAAAGTCCATTATTCTGCTTAATAATGTCAATCTAACACAAACATAAATATATGATATTTATGATGTGTGTGTGTTAATAGGTATGTGTGTATGAATGGGTATAGATGTGTGTATGGGTGTAGATAAGTGTGTGTGAGTGTGTGTATATAGTTGTAAGTGTGTATAGGCGTGTGTTTGGGTTTAGGTGAGTACGAGTGTGTGAGTGTGGAAATATCTATTAATTTATTGATATTTATTGTGATGTGTGTTTATGGGTGCAATTGTGTGTACCTATATATATGGCTTTATGTGTGTGTGTGTGTGTGAGTGTGAGATTGAGAATGTGTATGGGTATGGGTTGCAGTTGTATGTGTGTATATACATGTGTGGTCGTGGGTATGTGTGTGTGTTTAAAAGGGTATGTGTATACCTGTGTATCTGTTTGTGTATGCTATGATGTGTATAGGAAGATGTGTACAACATATAGGTATATATCTAACTATATATTAATTTAAGCTTATAGTGCATGAATCTGTGTTTATTGGTATATATATCAGTGTGCTATTGTTAATAGGTTATGTTTATATGTATCTGTATGTGCGTGTGTGTAGGTGTGTGTATTTGTAGTATACGTGGAGTAGTGTTTGTGTGTGTCTTAATTAATATAATTATATATATATATATATAGGAGGGATAGTTAGATAGAGCAAATATTTGTATATAAATAGATATGGGTATATAATAGTATTGGTGTGTAAATTGAATTTGTGTGTTTTTAATAATTTTATTGATGTGTGTGTACCTCTGGGTGCAATATATACTATATACCTATATTTGTGTGTGAAGGTATGTGTGTCTGAGGATGTAGGATTGAGTGTATGAGAATGTAGGTGTGTGTGTGTGTGTGTATGGGTTGTGAACTAAATATGTATATCTAAAACAATATTAAAAAGTATATGTGTATAAAATTTTTAAATGGTTAGGTTTGAGAAATTAATGTGTAGTATATATTTTAGATATTTGCGTAATTTCCTCTTATATACTCACACACCTATAAGCTGATGATATACTTATATTTAAAACCATACACACACACTCGCATTTAGTATCCACACACATATCCACACACACAATCCTACACATTTAAGCATACACACAGATATATATATATATATATATAAATATATACCTAATGCTTATATAAACATATACATACAAAACTTGCTTTAATAATATTAAAAGTGTATTAGTAAATAAAAATAATAATTGAATTTTGATTATTTGAAACAATCTATACAGATGTGTCTTGCTCTATAACTTAATACAACTTATTAATTTACACACACGCAAGCAAACATACACACATACAATCAAACATAGATACAAACAAAACAAAACCTTACACACATAGAATCAAACATAGATACAAACAAAACAAAAACTTACACACATACACTCACTAAAGCAAACAACAGTTGAAATAAATATATATATTTTTTTTGCACATTTTATCAACTAAATAGCTGATATGTGCACATGCATAAAAGATTTTAAAATCCTCGCACATATATATATCAACACAAATATAATTTTATACAACTCACACACACATTAAATCCATTTTTACACTATATATATATGTCATTAGTACACATATACACACATTCAAGCATCCCCAACTATGTAATTATATATATATATATACTTCCAAATCTAGAACTTATCTCAAACTACCAAATTAACTCACACTAGTAATAATTCTATCAAAAACACACACACACATATATATTAAAATATAATCTTGCTTAGTAATCTCGCTACAAACACACACATACACTCACATTTAGCCACACTCGAGTATCAATTTAATCAAATACTCACACACACTTTATATATAGAAAAATAATCAATCATTCCTATATTCTCAAACACAATATAAACCTACACACACACACACATCAACATCCTCCTCTCTCTCTTTAACTTTTTTATAATAAATCACATAAACATATACACACATACACTCACACTTTAAACACCCAGCTCTATACCAAATCAACCCCAAATTTGACCACACCTCACAACCTTTTGACCACCACACTACTACTTAACCTACACCATAATAACATCCTAATATCAAGCACCTCTTTACTACTTAACACACACCCAGTACTCAATAACTACAAACACACACACACACCCGCTCCAACATATAAACTCAAATACTGACATATACACACACACACATACAAACACACACATATATACACATACACACAATGCCGATTAGGTGTGCTACATGTATGGAAGAATTCCCCTCTGTGGGTGATCTTCGAGTACACCACAAATCTGAGTTTCACATAGTCAACCTCCGCCTATCCCTTAAGATGTTACCTGTATTATCATATGAACGATTTATGGCCCTAAAATTAGAACAACCAACTCCAAACACAAACACACAACCCACCCAACCTGACCCGGGACCTAGCGACAAAATGCCACCACCCTCCCTGGAGGATGCCTCCGATTCCGAAGATTTTTCCGAAGAAATTTCACCCTTACAAAGTTTATTTGATGATTATAGATTTTCTACACTTGATGGATGTATTTCATATATGAATAAAATCTATTGTTTCTCTATACCTGATCAAGATCTACTCATTGATTTAGAAGGCCTCATTACATCATTAGGTTCACTAGTACGACATTTTCATGTGTGTGTATATTGTAAGAAACGCTTTTCATCTACAAAAGCTGTACAAAATCATATGAAAAACAAGGGACACACAACATTACCTAAATCACATGATTTTAAAGAATTGTTTAGTGATTTTTATAATTATCATCAAAAACACACACCGGATGATGTTGTGTGTGTTGATGAATTAAGTAATTCTGAATATGAGGAATGCTCAGACAGTGATGATGAAAGTTACTCTTATGAAAATAAATTCGATCATTTACGTATTTCTGATGATGGACTCCTTGATCTACCCTCTGGAAAACAGTATGTGTGTGTGTGTGTGTGTGTCTGGATGTGTGGGTGTGTGTTGATGTCTTTGGGTGTGTGTTGGTGTCTTTGGGTGTGTGTTTGGATGTATGAGTGTGTGTTGATGTTTTTGGGTGTGTGTCTGGATGTGTGTGTTGGTGTTTTTGGGTGTGTGTTTGGATGTATGAGTGTGTATTGATGTTTTTGGGTGTGCGTTGGTGTGTTTGGGTGTGTATGGGTTTGTTGGTGTATCTATTATACTTCCAATATATATATTATACATATTCTTCAATTGGTTGGATTTTATTGATCATATTCATATACCTTGATGTGTGTAAGTTTTTTGGTATATAAATTTATAAATATGTGACCCTCATTTTTATATAGAGTATCTTCTCGATTTTTGGCCTATATTTTCAAACAAGGCAAGCCATCCTTAAAACCCACCTCTACACTTGCAACTAAGTGTTCGACAACTCGAGCAATTAAAGGAGTATGTTGTGTGTGTTATACATAACTATTTATACACACACACATATATACTTTTATATGCACGCATATTTATATATTTATATACACACATACAGACAAAAGTATATACTCACACCTGTTTACATTTACACACACATATTTACTCACACACATACATACATATATCCAAACATATACACATATATATATATATATATATATATATATATATAGCAAAATCGTGGAATTAAACCTCACACACCACAATCATTTGAAGACGCAAAACGAGAAGCTAGATCTAGCAGATATAGTCAACTGAGGTAAATTATATACACACACAATTACACAATTATATTTATTTTTTTATTTATTTACACACATAAATTTATATATGCTAAATTTTATAGGCTCAATGAGAAATCTAATAAATTACCCAGATTTGGTCGCCTCTCTTTAGCTGGAGGCTAAACACACACTTACATACATTCTTAACATCATACACTTTGTATACATACACACACAGATGCATACACACACATATACACACTCATTATGAAACTTTTTTAATCAAATAACTAACCCATTTAGAATTATTTTAAATGTATATCTAAAATTAAATTGATAAATGTTTGTATATGTATATTATATTTGTGTGTAAATAAATATTCATAACGTATTTCTGTATATATATTATATTTGTGTGCGTATATATATTTTATATTGTTTGTATATGTATATTATATTTGTGTGTAAATAAATATTCATAACGTATTTCTGTATATATATTATATTTGTGTGCGTATATATATTTTATATTTGTGTGCGTATATATATATTATATTTGTGTGCATATATTTATATAATCTTTGTGTGTATATTTACAATGTATTTTTGTGTGTATATTTACAATGTATTTTTGTGTGTATATTTACAATGTATTTTTGTGTATGTATTTTTAATAGGTGTTTGCGTGTAAAACATTTTATCATTATTGTATGTATATAATGAATACGTACGTATCTTATAATAATAAAATATAAGGACAATGTGTGTGTGAAAATAATTAAAATATAAAATTAATAGAATAAAACTAAAATATTTAAGCCAAGTATAAAGATGAGCCAATAATAATTTACTTTACAAATATTTTTATAATTTTAGACTACTTTATATCAATTATATATAACTATTTAGTTTCACACATATATATTTAAAACGAAATAAAAAGTAATTCACACTTTAGTTAAACTTTATTTACACAGACATAAATTTTGACTCACAACTCTGTCTTTACCAAATTAACCCAAACACCTTTTTGTGGTGTATGCACACTCATAATTGTATAATAAATACACACACATATTTGCATAGCAGACACACACACACACTTGTATATACATACATCTACACATAAATAAACTTACAAACAAATATAGCTGCTACCCACAGTTTTGCTAACATACACACGTAAAATGTATTGATGTTCATCTATACACACATATATATTTGTGTTTATATAAATCTCCACACACACTAAATTGTCTATATCTACATCACTAGATAGCATATAAACCTACACACATACAATCAAGACCACATATATATCTACACATTTACGCATAAAATTGTATATAAATCTACACCGACAAATATACTAACAAACTTTGTTAAAATTCAGAACATACACACACAAATCATAATTATATACATCCACATCAAATTTATGTTATCATCAACTCCCACAATTCAACAGTACACACAAACATACCAATTTTAATTATTCATATATATATATATACACGAAAATTAAATCAAAATATACAAACTACATACCTAAGAATTCAAGCTACAAAGCTTACTAATACACATCAAATAAATAACACAAACATTTATAACTTACAAACCCTTCATATATATCATACCACACACACCATTTTGTTATCACACACTCTCACATCACATTTCTACACTTATTTTTATACCTCTTCCTCCTCAATAAGGAATCATTACAAAACACCCACAGACCTAAACACACATATTCACATACACACACTCACACACACACACACATACACACAAACACACATACATACACATACACACACACATACACATTCACACACACATACACATATACACACATATACTTACACACACACATTCACACATATACACACACGAATATTTTTTTGTTTATTTTTTAAAAATGGATAACATTGGGGCCAGTGAATTTCGTTTAGACACAGATACGCCTAAACAAAACATGACTGAATTTCTAAAGGTACATATGCACACATACCTATATATATATATATATATATATATACATATAAATGTGTGTGTAAACATATATATGTACCTGTATATATCCCAATATGTATATAAATAAAACTTTGGATGAGATGTTTCTAATGATGGCTGTATAGAGGAAATGTGTATATAAAATAAATAAACATGTAAATGAATATTGATTTGTTGAGAAAATTTTGCTATAAATTTATACACAAACACACACTTTCTCCACACACGCTTTCTCTCTTTCTCTCCGCACACACTTTATCTCTTTCTCTCCACATCCATACACGCTTACACTCTCTCCACACACACATACACTTTCCGTACACATACATACACTTTCCACACACATATATACACACACAGACAGTTCAACCAAGTTCAGTGAATAGAATGGAGTTAGATGTTGTGTCAAAGATGATATTTAAATGGGTGGGTGAGAAAGCGTATGTACCTACACCACAGGAAACTCGTATTAGTTTGATGTATAATTCGTTTCCCTTTGTTACGGGTTTATTAGCTACATATTGGAGCTCAATAGCGCTAAGAAGGTTAGGATTACCACGGGGTGTGTTACACACATTTTCAATAGCTTTAGTAGGTGGATCTACAACAACAATTACATCACACTATGCAAGGAAAGCAGTGAATTATCGACTTATGGAGCTACAAACACCTATGGGTAATCAGATGATTGAAATAACAAGGGATTATCGTACACACCCAGAAAAATATGAAGAAATATCAAAGATTGATATGTTTGCTTATCGTAAATTCTTGAATGAACAATTTAAAAAAAGGAAAGAAAACCAACAACCACAAGAGATGTCTTTGCCTCCGTCGTCTCCTATGCCCGGGCATGTCTCTGCCTCGCCCTCCGATTCCATGGGGTATGAACCTTATCAATCTGAATGGGAATCATTTAGAGAAACAGATATAAAGGCAATGGATCAACACAATACACAGCATTCTTATAATGCAAATACACATTATGATTATAATCAAAATGAATTCAATCCTAAACATACAGATCATCATCCTAAATATCCATATTATGATACACACCCTCATCAAAGCACATATGATGTTCGAAACTCATATAATGATACACACTATGATAATCCAAATCTATATAATGATAGAGATATGAATCGTAATCATGATAAATCTACACACACTGAATTTGATCAATCTAGTCATTTTGATGATTTTGATTCATCTTACAAAGACCCATGGTCATTAGATCATACACACAACCAACCCAATACACCTAATAATACTAATCCACACACACATCACAATCAACCTACACACACACGAAATAATCCCCATATGCAAGGAAAATATAAAACATGGGACGATATAAGACAAGAATCATCTAATTAGAACATAATTATATATATATATATATATATACGAACACACACACACATACACACCTTGACATAAATAGTAAAGAATTGTTCATACACACATATATTACAGACTATACCAATAATATATTTTGGAGTTTTATACCTTAGGTTATATATATATATATTGTTAAATTCTATACACACTTTGTTAAATTATATATACACCTAGTGTAAACTTATATATACACGTTTTGAAGTTATATATACACTCTGTAATTTTAAACAATTTATAAACACCATATATAACCAGTAGATGCACACAAAAACATAATACACAAATGTAATCAATTTGATACACACATAACCTCTATATTATTAATAATTATACCCTTATTTTTTCTTTAATTAAAGCATATTTATGTAAGTATATTACAGCACACCCTTTAAATTATAAATATTTTACATACAGAACTATTTACACACAAAAATTCAAACAGATATGTCAATACACACACACACACTCACACAATATAGATACATACGGATTAAATATTATATCCGATTAAATTAGTCGTAAACCGTTTTTTCTCAAACAAATTTTAAAAAGTTGTACTATTTACGCAATATATATGTATACATTATGTGTTTGTGTGTATTGGTTTATATATATATAAATATATACATATGTGTGTTTGTGTGCGTATTAGTTTATATATATATATATATATATATATATATATATATATATAAATATATATGTATGTAAATATAATAACATTGGAGTATGTTTTTCTACATGAAAGTGTTTCAGTACTCTTTATATATATACATATAAATGTGTGTGTGTATATTATGATATATTTTATATTTATTTAAAAATGTGTAAAACTCCCAAGTATTTAAAAGTTATGATATGATCAAGGCCTAAAATTACACTAACATATACGAAAATAGCACACACAAACATCAAATCTATAATACATATGTATATTTAAATACGTCCATATCTAACTCAGTGTATATATGTATGTAAAAGGTGCTACAAAACACACTCACACCTCAATATATACAAATACTTTAAATATGCTACACAAACACAAATCTCGATATATATAAATAATATACTACACACACACACGCTCAACATAGATACAAACTTCAAATATGCTACATATACACATCTAAATACATATACATCCTTTAAGTATGCTTTGCACACACACACAACTAAATATATATAAATACTTAAAATGTACTAAACAAATACACAACACATGGTTCAATATATATATACGACACACGTCGAGTATGCTAAATACATACACACACAAGTACCAACTGTCGAAGATAGACTCTTTAGACTTATAAATATCAAATAATTTACACACCTCAATAATCCTCCATTATACATTATATACATCTCCTCCTCTACAATGACTATACCCATATAAATACATATACACACACACACACATAGATATATATATTTTATATACATATTACATACATATACACACATAACACATACTCATTATCCATTACCACAATCACATCCCTACTACATATATACCTCTTTCATTATCTATACACAAACACACTCCCAATTACACACATCACACATTACACACACTACCCATTGCATATATAAAACATTAAACACACTAAACATTCTATACACTAAACCCCACCCAAACAACATACACACTACACACACATATATATATATATATATAATGAAGAGTATAAGTTTATCAGTTAGGCCATTTTTGTGTGTACAAAGGAAGCCCTTCTCCTTTAGTTATCCATCTCCTCGAAAATTGTCAGAAATTGTCAAATTACCACTTTTAGAGAGAAATCACACACAAAAAATTATAAATATTTGGAAAGAATATTATATAACCAATCCACATATTGTTAGTGATGTGTGGAATGAAAACAATTACAAATGTTTAAGAGAAAAGTCAGTTATTATTTTACACATACACACACAGATATACATATATATATATATAGATATATATACAGATATAGGTGTATAAATAAATTCACATATGCACACACATACATATACATATAAATAGATATCTACACACACGCATTTACATTTTGATATATTTTTTACCTACACACACAGTGCACAACTTTACCCAATGTTTATTGTCCCTATCAACAAATTGGCTGGTTTTTACAACTTAGTTATTCAATATCAACACCCTAACACATTTTTATTTACACCTTTAGAAATTTATAAAACGGTAAATATTTATACACATATATATATATATATATATATATAATTTTCATTATGTGTTTATGTGAACATAGATATAAAACTCTCAGTGTGTATATATATATATAATTCACAATGTGTAAATATATATAATTTTCATCATATATATATATATATATATATATATATATATATATTCCATTGTGTATGTGTATATATCACTTATTGTGTGTGCGTGTGTGTGTATATATCACTTATTGTGTGTGCGTGTGTGTGTATATATCACTTATTGTGTGTGTGTGTGTGTGTATATATCACTTATTGTGTGTGCGTGTGTGTGTGTGTATATATATATATAACTTATTGTGTGTGTGTGTGTGTATATATATATATCACTTATTGTGTGTGTGTGTGTGTATATATATATATCACTTATTGTGTTTGTGTGTAAACAGGACCCCAGTAAGGCAGAACCATATTTTACACTCACTATATTTGAAGAATTATTAATAGCTAAGAATATTGCTTTAGTGAGAGGTGATATTGTTTCACCTCTTAATATTACTAAGAAGGAAGCTACACACTTATCATTATATATACGAAATATTTACACACAAGACCACTTATTAGAGTGGGTCAAGAAATTCAACATCTTCCCACACACATTTAACTTTGACGAATTTAATTCAAATTTTAAACACATATTTCCCAAAGACACACCTATTTACTTTTAATGTAAGTATGTTATATATATATGTGTGTGTATTTATATATACATAAGGTTGTGTGTGTATATGTGTATATATACATATATAAGATTGTATACACATCTATTCATATATAATATTGTTTATGTATATATATATATATATATATTAAATTATATGTGTGTATACATAAGATTATGTGTATCTATTTTGGTATGTAACCCATATAATATAATTATCATATGTTTCAAATATATTATTTTATACTCTATTTATCAACTTTTTATAGATTTAAGAATATCTAAATATGATGATATGTACACACAAATATGAAATGTGTGTGTATATTCACATTGGAAATTATTTACCTTCAATCGCAATAAAAGAATCAAACAAACATTTTTTTGTAAATATTTAAACTATAGTACCCTTTACTTTAACTCATATATATATTTATCTACACACACACATTTGTATAATTCTATTCCCAATTTTCTTTTATAATTAATATTACTCTTTATAAATTTATAGCTTTTCAGTATATATCTAACAGCCTATATTCTTAAAGTTAAACTTACACACATACATATATATATATATATATATATAATTATTTTTAGGACACGTGTAATACAAATTTTTAATTCGAATTAACACATTCTTTTAAACACATAAATTTACTCTGAAATACACAAATATACATATATATTTTGTATAGTTAAATGTGTATATATATAATTCTTTAATGTAGGATATATATATATTAATTATGTTTTTTGAATTGTATTGAATGTAAAAAAAACAACATGTTTGACAATACGAAAAATTATATAAAATACAAATACACTATAAAGTAATTATATATATACACACATATATATATTCACTATTGTATATAAACACATACCCACATATATATATATATATACAACACACATACATATTTTCTAAAAAAATATAAAAATTAATAATTATTTTATATCAATTTTTTCCCTCTTCTTTGTTTATTTTGTTTTGTGTGTGTGTTGTATGGTTTGTTTGTATGTTGTATTATTTGTGTGCGTGTATTATAGCCTTCTCTACATCTTAATAATATAGGTTCGAAACGCTTCATATTACTTAGACTAATAGGTAAATTTAGTTGTTGTTGTAATAGCCTACATATTTTGAGGTTGGATATATAATTTTGACAACGTTTATCTAATTTCTTACGTAGTTGTGTTGTTTTGTGTGTGTATCTATGATCCATTTCTGTGTGTGATGTGTTTAATGACTTATGTGGTGTGTATTGAGTACAGTGTAAATCAGAATAATATTTATGATAAAAGTGTGTGGGTATAGTTATAGCAAAATCAGCAAAAAGTTCGGCTGAATTGGGTGTGTAATTACAATATGATCGATCTATATTATTTGAAATAGGTGTAAATGTGTGGGGTGTAAAAGAATTATTAAAGTGTGTACTATTTGTGTGTGTTCCATTACTTATATTTGATGTTAAATTGATTTCAAGTGTGTCACAATATTCATATAATGAGTTACTTGTGTGTGCAAATTCTGATTGAACAAGATGTGAAAATCGTGTTAAAGAGTCATAAATATGTGTGTAATATAGTTCAAGTGATTTATTAATATTCTTCATATTTCTGTTATTATTATCTTTGGTAGATGATGAAAATGGGGTGGATGTGTGTGTAGATGCATTCCGTGAAGGTTCAAGTCCTTTGGGTGTAATTGTGTGTAACATCTTAGATATATTAGTTTCTCCAAATAGATGATGTTCATCATCTGATGAAGATTGTGTGCATACTGATTTATTATGTTTATTATTAGTGTTTGTTAAATTTGATTGCGATGGTAGACTATTGTTATATTGAAGATGTGTTTGTAGGTGTATATCTTCAGTGTATAAATCAGTTTGTGTAGCTGTGTATTCATTGTGTGAATTACAGTGTGTATTTGTATATTCCATGCTTGAGTCATATTGTGTGTTTGTATATTCTGTATTTGAATCACATTGTGTACATGTGTATTCGGTTTGTGTATCACTTTGTGTGTAATTATCTTTAGTGTGTAGATCTACACCAGAGTATTGAATTTCATCATTAGGTGTTTCATCCATATGTGTTTGTGTGTGTGTATATATATCAAGTTTTCCATCTCTATATTCAAATTGACTTAGGTTAAAAAAATGTGTGTGTAACAAATCAAATTGTTGTAATGGGCCTAAAAATGAGTCTAAAACATCTAAATTTCTAACAGATATTGTTTGTAAGAGTAATGCAAGTTGAATAGGTGAATTTTGAAGTTTAAACCAACTTATTGGATTAATAAATTGGAGAGGGTGAAATGAAAAATGTAAAATTTCATGGAAATTATCCATAGTGTATGTGTGCACTTTATCATCCTTTGTTTGAAAGAGTGAAACCCAATGCAATTGATTAAGTAAATTTTCCATAGTTAAGGGATGTGTGTATAAGTTACAGAGTGCTTCATTAAGTAGTGTGTGTGGTGACATGTCCTTAGAAATGTAGTGTGCAACTTTTAGCCCTCTATAATGATTAAAAACAATTAGGAAGATATTTATATATATCATGTGTGTATGAATAATGATTAAATATAATTAGGAAAACATTTATATTTATCATGTGTGCATGTGTATATGTGCATTAGTATGTATGTATAAGGGATTAGGAAGGTATGCATATGTAAATTTTGGATAACGTATAAATGGGTAAATTGATTGAGAATGTGTGTATGAGGTTTAATACTATTCAATAGTATATTTTTTATGTTTATAATTAATGATTGTGTGGATCTTTGAAAAAGTCAATTGACTGTGTATGTTAAGATATAGGTGTTTATGTATACATTAACATATTTCACATATGAATAAATGTGTTTTAATGATCTAAAAAAACCAGCTTCTTCGACAATATATTTTTTTGTTTGTGTGTAAATAAAACATATTAGTTATTAAAGAGAATATGTAAATATGTATGTATAGTGTTATTGTATACCTGGTGAGTATTCCTTGTGTAGGTACAGGGTGAAGTTCAATAATATGGAGCTGATCAATTGCAGATAGTAAATCTTGCCAATATTGTTTATTTGGGTCTGTAGGTGCGTGTTTGGTAGAATTGTGTTGTTGGAAGATGTGTAAGGAGTAATTTATAGGTTCATGTGTGTATGAATATTCATTGAAAAATATACAAGGCTTGTTTATCCTAGATAATTCTTGAATAGAAGATTTATCTATTTTACTCAAATCATACACACTTATCGCCTTTAAACCATGTGTATTCTTGAAAAATTGATTTATACTTGAATTTGTTTTCGATGCTTTTTCTTCATAAATTGGATATAATGAACATGCATAACACACCATTTCTAACATAATTTTACCACCTACACATTCTGGGAATAATAGTAGGATAGCCTCTGTGTGTGTATTGGTTGTGCTATTTGAGAGTAGATATACATTATACTTCAATAAATTATATAGTTCAAATGCAGCATCATCATGGCCAATAAGTTCAAATAAGCTTGCAGGGCGAAATACTTTCTTGAATAAGTGTGCCTTTATATTAAACGGGGGTTCAAATCCTATCAAGTGTATGTATATACACATACAATTTGAGTAGTTTATTAAATATTATATATATATATATATATATATATATATAAATGTATGGCTTAGATAGGTAAGTACAAGCAAATTGAATTTATTTATAAAATGTGTGTATATATATACGTAAGTTGATTAGTTGTTATTAAATCCAATTTGTATATTTCTGAATATATATGTATATATCCGTGTAGCTATAACCTTTGTTATCTAATACAAATCCTTTGTAATAAAGTTTGTTTAAATCAGTGAGAAAGGGTGTAAAACGTTGATCACAGATTTCAAAGCATTCCCCTAATAATTGTTTAATTGCTTGTTCTTCAGTAAAAATCATATAAAGTTGTGATTTTTGCTGCTTTTGTAAGATTTGTTTATAAATGTTAGAATTTGTGTGTAAACCACAAATAGCGGAAGTTGAACGACGTATAGAACGTGTTACAGAGTGTCCTATCGAGCAATAAAAAATTTCAAATAATTATAAAATTTGGCAAGCATAGATTTAAGTAGTTGAAAAAAAACACGAGATTGTGTGGATGTGAATTATAATTATACAATAAGTATGTGTGTTATTTTTATAAATCTGATGAAAATAACCAGTTTCCATGATATAATAAAATCGGAATAATAAGAATATTGCTTTAAGTAAATTATATAGAATAATCGTATGCCATTCAGGGTGGATTGTAATTATAAGTATATCTAATATATCAAAGACATAGAGCCTTGATGAAGATTCATCTTACCTAATTGGTGAAGTTTCTGAGCAAGGATTGCTTTGCATTGGAATAAGAAATCCCCATATAATATAAATTGATATCGGGGGGTTAAATCGGCCAATGACTTGGCTTTTGGGACCGAAGGGAAGTATGTGTGTAAGTGAGGATCTGTAAAGAAAGCATTATTTACGTTTTGGAGCCATTTCATATTCGAATCCTCTCTTGAATTGTGATGTACATCAGATTGAATCTTTGAACAAGTTGTCTTATTTGATAATTTCTGTGTGATCACTGAGTGTGATGGTGGATCTTTCGAATAGTCTAGTAGTTTTGGTTTCTTCTTGTGTGCATGGTGCTTATTTTGAAATATTTGATTCCATTGTTCAGAAGTAGTGAGTTGATGTTTAAGTTTTGGTGTACACTCTACTGGGAAGAGTAAGTGTTGATTATCTGGCTCAGTTGGAGAATAATTGTTTTCTGGAATCTGAACATACTCCCCTTCCGGTTTAAGTTGTATAGAGAATTCTTTGGATAGCTCCAGTTGCCTGTTCTCTGGACCAAAGCTAGGTGCAAATTCTTTTTTTAGGAACAAAATTTTTGTTTCGGAACTTTGTTTTCCAAGAAACTCAATATCAGGTGGAACTTCACCTAATTTAATATTTTGTTCGTCATTTCTATCCCTCTCTTCGTCAGAGCTCCAAGAGAATGTACCAACATAAGAGTTTTCATTTTGTGTATTGAGGAGGTTTCTATCTTGTTGAAGATATTGTTGCAACAAGCCTCTGTTATTGTGTAAAGAGTCAAGTACATTATCATTCTTTGAACAAAAATTTCCCTTGCTATCTGCAATTTCCGGTTCAAAACTTAAAGAGTCTTCTCTACTGGGATGTGATTTTGATTTTCGTGTTTGTTTATTAACTAATTTGTTTGGCTTTTCAAGGCTATTATGAGGATTCACTTCTTTAAGCATTTTAACACAAGGGATGGCTAGGTTATCCTGAAAGTTATAAGAAGACTTGTCTATACATAAGTAAGACATTTCATTTTCGAAGCCGGAAGAAAAGTCGACTTCATCGCTTTCTACTTTTATCAGTGTGTCCTTGGTGCCTCTCTTCGAAAAGAAACAGGTTATTTGCCGCTGTTGGATTGCATGGCTCCTCTTAAGTGTCTTCTTTGAAGGCTTGGGCTCACTGCATACAACTGGTACCTCGGACTCCAACCGATGGTTGTTATTGAAGCTATTTTTCATAAGGATTTATCTAATTGGAAATTCTGTACTGATGATATTTAAGTAATCATCACTGATGATCTCTGCATTTTTTGGTAGAGTACATAAGAGCTTCACGAATATTTACACAAGGTGTATGAAACAATATGTAGGAAATGTGTCCAAGGTTTGCAATGCGTGTGTACTAGCTATGCTTGTTTCAAATATGCAGGAATTAAAGTTATTTTAATTGAGGAGCAAATATAACAGGGTAAACTTGATATTCAATCCTAAATTATTACAGGAATAAATATAGATAAAATTATTAAATTGATAAATGGTAGGAATAAAAGTGCAATTGCTAAGGACATCATTTCCCAATACCAAAAATATAAATACGCATAAACACTGTCAAAGATTCCTTATCACCTTAAGTAAGTAGAAGCTATTAGACATAATGTCGCCATTTATGCGAATTTTTAATTAATTAATTATAACTTAAAGGGTTCAGAGCTATGAAATAAAAGCTTACACTAAAGGCTAAACAAAGTAATGGAGCATTAGATAAAAGGTGGTGTGGAATTATGAATGTATGCTTACAAGTATGAATCAAATAAATATCAAGTTGATTCAAAAATTCACTAAGGCAGGCGCACAAACCAGTTATTTCATTCACTTTAAAGGTTAACAAAGCAAGTAAATGTGTAGCAATTTCTTATTTAAAAACAATCAAATAAAAATTCAATTGAAGACTTATGCTGAAGCGAAAGCCTTTTGCCTACAAACTGAACATTAAAACAAGTCCAAATTAAAATGTTTATATACTTATATATATGTCAGATATTTTCAGATATATGCACTTTGCCAATTTCAAAGTAGACTTGAACACAAAGCTTTTAAAGTAAATTTGCGCACAAAATTTTTTAAGTAAATCTGAGCACAAGTTTTTAGTATCAACCCACAGTATTCATAAGAATATTATCTAGTTATGGAATAAAGTTTGAAGATTATTAAAAGTATTAAATTAGCAACTTGAAAATAATAAAAATTACTACCTGTGTTGATTAAAACTAGGATATTTCTATCAATCTATGCAGTTTCACCCTCCTTATCTTCTCTTTTACCAATCTTTTTCCACATCTTGTATGCAGCTGTAGGATAACTGATCATACAGCAGCACCCAAATATACCAAATAATGGGAATAGGCACAGCAAGACAAAGTATAGAAGATAAGTTATATCAGTACCCAAAACAACTATTGTGTGATATGTATGGCAGATACAAGACTCCCTTGTTTCCATAGGTTTTTCTAACAATCCTTTTATATATTTTGTGAGCGCCTCAGAACCAACTTCGCCCAAGAGTTTTTCTTTTGTATCAAGAGCCTTGTAACCACATGATTCGTAGCAACCTATTGGCCACTTTTTGAAATTTAATATATCCAATTTTGTAAATGAACATAGTATTCCGTATGATGAAAAGGATTCATAAATACGATAAGCAAAAAAATTACTATATTCTGAAAATACAGGTGTAGGTGCCTTAGGTGAAAGCCCTTTAACTGCACATTGATTTAATTTTTCAGCATAATTGGGCTCTGGCGATTTCTGATCCTGCATAATTCTTTCTACTTCTGCAGCAACTTGATCTTCAGTTGAACCAGCGGCTAATACAAATTTATTGGCACTCTCAATCCTTGCGTTGTAAGTGTTATAATTCAACTGTGAAAAATCAAAAACTGCGGTATTTTGACCTGTTGTTGTAATTGACTCAAGATCATCTATGAAACCTTTGGTTGAATCTAAAGTACCTGTAATCATTTCTGCAAATGCACGACTTGCATCATAAACTGTTAAACACGTGATACTTACTACTGCAATTAAAAATAAAATACCAATTATTGAAAGTCCGAAACCTACCAATTTTATAAACCTTAGTTTTATGAAAAGACCTAAGATTGTTACACCTAAAACTAGCAGTCCCGCAAGCAAGCATATAATTACAGATATTACATTGACTGGTGAAAATGTAAAAAGACTATATATCCCAATTATTAAAGCCCAAAAAAAGTATATTCCTCCCGTCACTAATATCCAAAAAGCTCCCATTTTATGAACTGTTTTTATTGAAATTTAAAGTTTTTATGTAATTCGAAATGTTTTAGTTTAAATACTCATTTTATTACTAATTATTATTTTTTTAAAGTGCATATACTACTGTTAAAAACAAAGAGGAGCTATTGAAATTATAGCTTTTCTATAAGTACATTAAGCCACCTTATCTATACTTTAATCCTGTTTGATAGTACTTTGTATAAGAATCAAAAAATATACTAATTTTGTTAAAATAGATCAAGAAGAAGAATAAAAATCAGTTATTTTAATTGATATTTTTCAAAATTGGTAAAATACGTTTATGCAAAAAAAGGAAAGAAAATCCGATAAAAAAGTTAACTTTTTTAAAGCTGAAAATTTTATTAGAGCATTTTTAACCCATAAACTAGTCTTGTCATGCAAAAATAAACTAGAATTAGCCACTGTACTAGTATAAAACCTAAATTCATTAATATTGTTTAAAACTCTAGCACATATATTAAAAATTTTAGCATAAATTTATAGTTATAACTATGAGTGCATGCATCACATTGCTTAATATAAGTTTTTACTAATTTTAATGATTGCAAATACTACATTATCTAGTAGAAATTTATATATGCATAGATGAGAATACTAATTAAATAATCTAATTTAGGCTTATATGAACCTAAGCTATTGCATGTATTGTACTACCTAATATAAAGTCATTTCAGCTTAAAAGGGTGCATGTATTACAATTAAATACCTTGCTTATAAGCTGAATATACATAGGTAATTTTAGTATTAAAAGAGGTTTTCAACTAGGATTAAATAGTTAAAATATGCATACTTAAATTGTATTAACACAAGTCAGTTGAGCTTTGTCACTATGAATTTAGTGTATTTGCTAATTTTTAAGCAAAATTTAACTGGTACAACACACATGAGCTATATACCTTGCTAAATTACATAATAAAAGTAGCAATAAAAATATACAAAATGTTGATAACAATTATCGTTATTGAACTGAGATAGAGAATTTTATTTCAGTATTTATATCAATTTTGGTTTAAATTATTTTATTTTTTAAATTTCATTTAACAGATTACATTCTCGCCGCTTTTCTTATGTGTTTACTTAAATTTTAAAAGCAATGCTGTCATCATAAACGATATTTAATGAATTATCTATAGACGAAGGTTTATACATAACTTTAATTGTATTTGTTAATTACTAGTATTTAATGTAAGGTATTTTATTCAATCATAAAGTTGTAAAAGCTTCTTTTGCTTTAAAATAAATGTATTTGTTAATTAGAAATTATTGGTATATAAAATCAAAAAAGTATTCGAAAAGATATTCAAAGTCTAGATGTGTTTTATTAAACTTGTTTAAATTACATTTCCCCAAGTATTAAGTATATTTAATTTTCAATATCTTAGTAAATAAGATTTCAAAAATTTAGTGTTAAATTTGTAAAAGCGCAGTTTCCATATGCTACCAAAGACACTTGTGGTGTAATATGCAAGCTACATGCACTTCAACAAAATTCTAGGATATGTTGATATTATTAACTAAGCAGCTTACTTATACCATATTAATATTGGCCACAAATCAGGAACTCAGTAGTAAATAATTGTCAATTTTTATTATTTGTGTAATTTATTTAGTTAAAAAATTAAAATTTTATTAGGATTAGTTAGCTTCACTGTAAATCAAGAAACCCAACCTTAATTGGGTAGCCTATTTATCTATCTAAGCTATATTAAATTGAATTGGTTAACATCTTTGACATTTAGTTGATGAATGTCCTTAAATGTGGTAACCTGTGAGATATTGAGAGCCTAAAATAGTAAAACAAATCTTAACGTTTCACTTCTTCATAATAGGTTTTAAAAATTAAGCGTGAAGATACGCTGTGCTTGCTAATATATTTTAATACGCAGCTTATAAAATGGTTTTGTTTAAAAACAAATGTGTATGCATGCTTTGTGAGACTAGTGTATATATATATATATGCTTCCAAAATGATAATCTATGTACAATTAGTGCTTTCACGTCAAGTAGGTGTCACATACACTGCATGAGTGCTATATATGTATATATAAATCAAATCGTAATATGCCATCTAGACATAGCATGAATGAAGTGTTTTTGAAGTTTATATTTTACACAAGTGTATATATAGAAAACACGATTCATGTTTTTTAGGGTGTGTGCATACATAGGCTAATTGTAAATATGAGATGTCTATTACATAAACTTGGTGTGAAATAAAATATTAATTACATTTTGAATTTAAAATTCCAAGATTTTACTAGACTTGTGTAGAGATATTTTTTCTATACTACATGTGCCGATTTATTCAAACATATAAAGATAATAAATAGGCAATCAACTGTATTTATCAGCTCATAAAATCCTAAAAGTTACATTGTAAACTTAAATATATAAAACCATTTAACTTTCGTTAATTTTTATTCAAACAATACCAAGGTTATCTAATTAATTCTATATCATAAGTTCCTCTACATAACCCTTTAATCAGTAGCTCTATTTTTTATAACTTTTCAAGCAAAATTTTTCACCTCTAACATTTTTTCGAATTTTTGAACTTCACATTATTACATTGGTATGATATATTGACATCTCTATAAATTATACTTTATAAGTGATAACTGTATTGATCATCTTTTTCTTTTTTTAGATGAATTTTTCATGTCAATTCAAATCATGAACCGCTCCTATTTCCTTGCCACCCATCTACGCATCTTACAAAAGGGAACTTCCTCGCTTTCTACCCTCTTGGTTACTAAGCCCAATTCCCTTCTTGTTGAGAAAAATGTAAGGTACTTTTCTTCGTCTTCTCTGAGTGACTGGTGGTCGATACCTCGCTACCAATACACCAAATATAGGATCACAAAACCTTGGAGTGAAACAACAGAATTTGAGGATATATTCCTTACTCAACCTTCGAAGTAAGTAATATTGATTTTAATGAGTTCCAAACCCTGTTTATACCAGAAATATTCCCCTTGTATAACCGCGAGGGAAAATACGTCTGTATTACTACCACTTACATATGATATGACCTCTTCTTATATAGGCTTACATATGAATAAGAATTAAAGAAAAATGAAACAAGAATATTATTACTATCATACGCCGTACTTTAACTTACTTTGAACATATTCACAATTACATTACTATATCAAATCTTTGCTTGTGACTCTAATCAGGGATGATTTCGCAAAGTTTAGCAAAGATACTCCATTATTTTTACGCTTCCTGAAACTGGTGACAGATTTGGAAGGTAGACCACAGGCATTTGTTGACTTTGCTAAAAAGTAAGTGCTCGAACATATCTCCATCTACCTTACAATCGACCCTCATCATTGATACCACCTTCTTCGGACTAATATACTGAATCCTATTTACATGACATATCATAATTGATTCAACTTGTATATTTCTATATATATAGATTTGATTCTCAAATTTTTAACATACTTAACTTCATAAAAAAATGGGTAACATAGCTATCTCTAATAGTTAGTCTTAAACACCAAAGACTAATAAATACTTTCTACCCAATAATGACCATATAAGTGAATTGTGTCAAAATATATAAAAACCAAAATTCGTTATATATTTTGATGATCTTCACCTAACAACTTACCCCTTTACACATAACAATGAAAAAAATCCCTTAATAAAACCTAAATCGTTTCTAAAGGTGCTCTGATGGATTAGTTGTTGAAAAAGATGTGTATATAACAAAGAAGGAACTAATAAATACAATATGGAAGAATGGATACTCTGAAAGTGAAATGAATGCCTTTGAGATTGCATTTCCATCAGATTATCACTTTCACTATCCAGGTAACTTTTTATCATAATACACACTACTGCTAATTTTATACCCTATTTGATTATATCTATTTGATATCCAACATTAGACCAATTACTAACACTTACAAACCTCCTTTAGTTTAGAAAAATTAAACCTTGAATTGATTTTTATAGAACTGGCTGTTTTATTCGATATATCTGAAGAAGACTGCTACAAGTATTGTCTGCGCCAGAGAGCGAGCAACCCAACTGAATTAGTTGAACTCAATTACACCTCTCCACCTAATCTGGTCAGTAAAGAGTATTGATTTGTGTATTGATACAATAAATATCCCTTAGAACCCAAGATCACACTCTTGGTATTCTCTATGC
This sequence comes from Nephromyces sp. MM_2019, assembly GCA_015657535.1. Taxonomy (NCBI): domain Eukaryota; phylum Apicomplexa; class Aconoidasida; order Nephromycida; genus Nephromyces; species Nephromyces sp. MM_2019. The sequence continues at coordinate 24,725 of JADHZB010000871.1, forward strand.
ATCTGTAATTATCTTATTCCTATTACATTAGTGCACTAATACATACTACTTCTAAATACTCGACTTTTTCATTTTTGAAAATTATTTTCCTAACACAGGTCAGTGCATATGGTATAGTATTTGCCGGTGTATGGTATGGCTTGTCTAATACTGTCTTGGGTAATGCTTGGTTTTTGAGTAAAACTATCCCGTTCGGAGCTGTATTCTGGTTATTAGCGACACATTTTTAGTAAGTATAACTTATCCAAACTTCAATTCACATAATCATTTCCAAGTTATAATTACTTACACCCTTAATTTATCGATTAACTGCTCATCTTCTTATCCTTTGGCTTTCAGTAAAGATATGAAGAACTATTTCTGGGCTGAGGAGGCTACATTACTTGACACTGCTCGCCATAATAAGGCTACAGGAGAAGAGCACGTATACAAACAAATGAAAAGTAATATAACAAATCTAACTCACTAATTTATCAGCAGGGTTTCCATCTTCAATATCTCATATAATTATTTTTCAGAATACGCAAATGATTCACGCTCTGTAACTTACCTTTCGACATTCAAGGATGATGTTCAATCACAATTAGCCAAAGTAAATTACAATCTTACAAAATTTTACATAGATACACAACATTTGATGCTACTTATACCCATCCTATACACATCAAAACTCATGTCAACATAATACTCTACACCTCACCTATATACGAAAAATAATTCAAAGTAACAACAACTAATAGAGTTAATTATCTGTTGCAATGATTTCAATTATCCATTTCTCTGAAAACAGTATCATGCGGCTATTGGGACACAATATAAAGAGGCACTCAACTCCAAACTTAAGCAAAAACTAAATGCAATTAAACAAGCTGAAAACGACATACAGGGATCGCTACAACAGGTTAAGTCAACTATAGCTTACTTGATGTTTTAGAAATAAAAAGCTCACAAGATCTTTTCTTTTTTTCAATAATAAACATGATAAACTGAGTGTTTCGAAAACTCTTTCGAAAGAATCAACACAACTGAAAACTATTTTTTATATAGTTACAAATTTCCCCCTTAAATACTCATATTACCAAACTTCATTGAAACTTTTATATTTCTTTAGATGATTGTACAACAAGTTGTGGAGTCATTCAAGACTCAATTTAAGAATGACCCTGCTCTACAAGAAGCTGCCTTCAAATCGGCTTTAGGGATGATGGCCAATGAAAGTGGCGAGACAGCTCCCACTGATCCTGTAAATGAACATTTTAAAAATGCCTTCAAGGAGATTCAGGTAAAAGATCGAATTTTATTTAAGAAACTTATTAATTGACAAACCTTTGCTTCAATACACGTGCAGAAGGTTGATTTCTCCTCGCCCGCAGCTCGACATTCATCAAACTCAATGATCAAGCAAATTGCAGAAGTTTTCCAGCAGAGAGAAAAAGAATTTTTAGATGCTTTCACGGTCAAGTAAGTTTATTTCCGCGTAGAAAATAGTTTTGTATATTAAAAATATTTATAAATAGAAAGGTTTGAATCATCTTTCTCACATCACTTTGAAATCTAGTTGAATCATTAATTTCTCATGAATCTTCAACAGGGCTGACGAAGCTAATCAAGTCAAGGAACTTGTATCCAAATGCACAACGAATGGTATAGACTTTGATTTCTCTCAACTGACACCTCAGGAACATGCACAGCTTGAAAAACTGTACTATTCAATCAATCAAAAGTAACTATACTTGACTGTTGCACTCTAGAAGTTAAAAATTAAATAGCTATAGCTTTATATTGCTTTAATTATCAACCTCTCCAATTTTACATTGTACACTAATTTCATCGACATCTGAATCTCTTCTAAACTTAAGCAACTCTCATTTTGTTCACTTTAAGGGTCGGATTTGAAGTACCTGATGAAACTCAATTCAAGCCATTGGATTCAATGGACGAAGCTTCTAATGAATATATCCAATATATCAATTCTGAGGTTAGATACTTTAGTATTTGAAATATTAAGTTAAGCTGCTATTTTCATTCTATCTACATCATGATTTGAATGCCCTAACATAATTTGTTTTCTTTCAAACTTAAATACATTTTCGAAATTTAATATGAATTACCTCAGATGCAAAAGTCGATGAACATGATCAAGAAAAATCGCATGACCTCTTTTGCACAATCATTTGCATAATCTGTTTTTTGATTCCTAGACAAAACGGATACATTGATTTAAACGATTTTACAAGATATATTATATGCAAATTAATTTTTGTAATATGGCCCCTTGAATGGGATTGTATTTTTCTCATCGCATTTTTCCTCCTTGGAAACCCCCATACTCTTATTTGTTAATTGATTTTACATAATTAGTATCTGTAAGTGAATTTACACAATTGTGTGTGTGTAGAGTAGCACTCCCACTCTAAGAATTTTTTTTTTAAGTATGAATCACTTAAAAAGGCTAATTCTCCTATTCAAATTCTTATTCTAGCGCTGATTCAAAAGAAGGAATATAAATATATATATATATATATTATTGGTTCAAATTTATAAATATTCTCAACAATTTGTTTCTCATAAAGCACTACTAATCTTTTTGGTATATAGAATAGTTTAGAAAGAATAGGTAAAAATAGTCCTAAATTTTCTAATAAGTTCTATCAAGGAATATTTTAAGAATTGTACAACCCAACCTACATAATGAAGATATTTTAGAACATATAAGAATTTAAAAACAATATATTATTAAGAATTCGAAAAAGCTAGAACAATAAGACTTCACGGACTTTGGCCCGAATAAAAAAATTACTTGTATAATAAAATTAACTAGTTCCGACTAAGCAATGAGGATACAATAAAGGCAGAAGAATAAATATATAAATCGTCTTCCTTTTAAGGGAGTAAAATTTGATTTTTACTTAAGAATTCAGGAATCCAGTGCTTTATTAGGGTTGATTCATCAGGCCTTGACAACATTTTCAATTAGTCAAATGAAAAATTTACTTAGGGACACTATTCATCTAATTCAAACTCTATCCATATTAATCTTGCTTTGAAATATTTTTGTATTTATTGTACATTTTATTTTAAATTATTATACTGGATCATAATTATCACGAATTTTCAAATATAGTATAAATATTCTTTCAAAAGAAATTTAATTTTATCTTTCGAGAAAAAAGATGAAAGAAAATAAGGTAGCTTATTTTTTCTAAGCTATTATTACAGGTGGAAAAAGTCTTTTAAGTTTATATTATTATTATTAAAAAAAAAACCATATTAAAAGAGAAATTAATTATATATATAAATTCAGGATTGACCTCAATTCTTGAAAAAAAAGAAAAACTAACAAACAAAGCAGTATTGATTAATTTCAACTAACTTGACTAACTCAAAAATACTGTTTTGAAAAATGTATCAATCATATATTTGTCTTTTAAAGTACAATATCAATATTGATATTGGTATGTTAATGGTTTAAAAAAAAGCTCTCAGGAGTTTTTTTTGATACATCAATACTGAAAATTAAAATGAAAGGCTTATCATAATTTACAAAAATCATTTTGTATGTGCTCTTACTATAATTCTTATTTTCTACAGATAAGTTTTTAAAGATTACATATATTATTTATTACCTTAAGACTAATACATAGAAGACTCACCTAGAAATCTAATTGCCTGTTAATAAGATATAATCTTACATAAAAGAAGGGTTATATATATTATGTGTGAAATTCTCATCACATAATTTGAAATGTAAATTGAATGGTTGGTTAAAATTCTGATTATAATAAGGGTCACAAAATAATGTAGCTTTGGGTGAAAAATTCGGATATATAGGAAGAGGAGGTGGATTAGGAATGTGAAATTGTGGTTCAATAGAAGGTCCACTATTAGGAGAATAATATACAAAAGGTGCAGGTCTCTGAATACGATTAAATAAAGTTGGAGGCCTAGGATTATTAGGTTGTGGAAAAGATTTCATCAGGGGATTATCAGCTTTATAATTACAAAATGGATGATATTGTTGAAGATTTCCATTAACTGCATGGTTTGGATATGGAGGGGGTGGATGAGGATCGTAGTGGCATTTAAGATTATTGGGTGGTGGGTTGGGACGTAAAGGCTGGGACTTAGAAATTATTGATTTAGGAGTCTTTGTATATGAGCAATTTACTCTTCCCGGGCTAACTGTAGTATTACGTTTACTTTTGATACATTTAGCACTGTTGTTCTTATTTTGGTTATTTTGTGGTGCTGTTTTGTTTAGAGGATTCTGAAAGGTAGTCCTATTTGGTGATAATTTCGTGTTATAGTTATTGTGATAAAAATTCATGTTAGGATCTGATTCGTATAAATCATCTGGAATGTTCAATTTCTCAATTTTATCTTCCAAGTTATTAGTTTTCTTACGTAAATTCCAGTGGTTTTCATCTCTTGTAGGTGCTTTTTCATGTGGTAAAAAGCAATTTATAGAATTACTCATATCTGTTGATGATTCAATTTCGTTGACATTTACCAATCGGGCATGTCCATAACTAGTAAAGCCTGAATGTTTTTTATTTAGATCAAAATCGACTATACTAAACTTTTTAACTAGCTGTGGAGAATAGCTTCGATTTAGAGTTTTGTCTATTAAAGGTAGGTTAGCCTCATTACAACTTTGTTTGTCTGATCGAGGTGTATAGTGACTCAATTGACCTCCATTCATATGCATATGAGGGCTAAGATTTAAGAATTGTACTGGAGGTAGCTGTGGGTTAGATGGTGTGGACACTTGACCATTAGGTAAGTGGAATGGAGGGATATGTCCATAAGGTAGTGGTGAGTAACTTGTTGGATTCGTTGAGACTTTTGATTGAGGGTAGTTCACGCAATTGATGGCATGATAATTGTATTTAGCTACAGGTAGCTGTATTGGAAGTTTTTGAGCTTTCTTTTTGTCTTCTATTTCAGCTTTGATTGATTTATTAAACGTATTTGACTGTTCATCCTTGTTTGGTACCTTAAAAGAACGTGGTACTTCTACCACTTTTGCAAAAGTTTGAATTGGAGAGGCCTTTTTGATGTTAGTTTTAGTTTTCAATTGTTCCTGAGGCTTGTGTATATTATTGGCACAACCTCTGTTATCATTTGTTCTTAATTTGGCTGAAAAATGATCTTTCGAATCTTTAGGTTTATAGTACTTGTCGTTAGTTTTTGGTTTAGCATTATTGATTAACGGTGGAATATTAAAATTTGGTTCCAAATCAATTGGTGAGAGGGAACTAGATCCTATATTATCAGATTTAGAGTTTACTTGTTTTGATTTATTAAGCTGGTGATCATTTTCTCCAATAGTTATACCCAAAATTTGATATGCTTCATTTAAATTATTAATAAGCTCGATTTTATGCTGGCTACGAATTGAATTAGGTGCTTGTGTTTGTGCTTCATTTAGGAATTTCTTTTCTGCTAAAGTAGGAGTGAATTCATTGTTATTAGGAATCCATATCTTGTTCTTATCCTCACATCGTTTGAGATATTCAGCAAAGTCATATCGAAATATTCGATCATAAGCTAGACTAGTTTTAGTTTTGGTGTCTTTCTCAGTGTTGGCATTGTCTGGCTCTTCAGTATGATTATTTTCCCCTTGTTGTTCCTATGAATCAGAAAAGAGTGGTGATATGAAAACTCAAAATAAATAATATCATTTCATGTTAATTCTATTTATTAATACATGTATCGATCGTTTCAGAAATAATATCAAGATAAATATACCCAAGCCAGTCAAAGGGAATATATAATGAAAAAATTAGAGTGATTGATCAAAATTATTCAAATATTACTAACTTCATTAAACTCGTCTAAAAAAAAGTCAACCGGATTGGAAAATTTCAGGGTATCTTGGAAATTTTTTGTTGAATTGTCAAAATCACTAGGGCTTAATATTTGTGTTTCTAAGTTGATGGGAAAGATGTTTGTTAAATCAGTGTTTATCAAGTCATCATCAACTCGTTTTGGAAAAAATGGATCATTGAAATATGAGAAATCTGTGACCTCGAGTTTTTTAGGTGAGGAGTCCTTTGACTTTTTATTTTGTAAAGCCAAATTTTGTTTACAAGCATTGCCAACCGAAATAGTTGTTGGTGATAAACATATTCTATTAAAAAAATTTTCAACTTGCTCTCTACTAGGAAATTCAAATGATGTATTGTTATCAGGTTCAAGGTCAATTACCATGGCGGAATTTTTAATATATCCTCAGCTATAAATACAAACACAAGTCATAACAAAGTTTTTATATTATTAATTCTTGTTATTTTACTAAACACTGAGCTTGACTATTTCATTTCTTAATTTGTAAAACTGAACGCAGATTTATAACTCTTAAAATACTTAAATATCTTTAAAAGTATCTCTATATCTATTCTTTACTTAATTAATCCATGCAGATTAGTTCCTCATTATTGTGAATCTCACTTGTAATAAAGTTAGCAGCGAGTAGTGAAAGATGTATATATAATTCTAAGAATTTTGAAGCAAAACTTCACTATGCCTAGAGTTCTACCAGGATGTTCTAAGATTAATTATTATGATTGCATAAAAACTAATGTAAAACTCACCTCAAGGCGTTTATGTATATTGGCCTTGTAACGTTTGGAAGTATATAATACTCACCCAATTTCGGATAAAACATAAAGGTTCTAGAAATGTAGAATCTTTGTCCAATTTTTCAGGAATTAGATTAAATCTGAAATTGATGCTTTTTTTCCCCATAGGTTAAACGTAAGATTAATAGTGAAATTATAAGCATTTTCCTGATCTTAATTTAAAGTCTTTAATATAAAATTCTCAACTTTAACATCAAAACCTAACATCCATGATTTCAATATTGTGAAAATCTTGAATTGTATTTATAGAATTTTAAAATCTTTAAATTAATGAAGGAAAGACTCATAATTGAATTAATTTGAATTTATATACTAATAACTTTTTAATAAATATTTGAATAATTCTTAAAGTCATAAACGTAATTATATCAAATTAATTATTCAATTAAATCTAGAACCTTGTTTGAGTTTGTATGAGGAGGAGATTGCCTTTCTTAATTTTGTTATATCAATTAAAGTGAGACGAGTATTTTTACTTTTGTCAATTTTTTTTAAGTAAATATTTTTCCTTGTGTTAATCTCATTCAAACTGGAAATATCCAGCTCCATTTAAAGTAAATTTATCAATAATAGAGTAGTTATAGATACTCTGGATCAGCAAGAATTCTTATTAAGAGACAAGATCTTGAATTGATAAAATAAAATTTCATAATATAGTTTTTCAATTTATGAATCATATTTTTCTATTTACTAGAATTGTTTGTGTTAGTTATGTGTCTTTATAAACATAAAAATAAAAATCCCTATAAGTTTTGAAAGATGGATGATAAAATAAATTTAATCTATGCAATGGAAACAAGGAGTTAAAAACAATTAAATTGTTTCACTTTTTAGGTATACTAGACATCGAATATATAAACATTAGGTTTATATTTCATATTTATATAACATCCTTTGAATTATAATTATAAAAGCAAGACACAATTGTATTCACTGCAATATATTTGGAAAAGGTAACATAATAAACTAAAAAACAGCAGAAATTATTATAGATAATTGTTATTTATACTTTAATTTGATACTCAGAAGCAAAGGAGAAAACCTTGGATCAATATAAAAGTGTTTATGCATCTATGAAAATAATTCTTTTATTTTAAAAATTAATTTTTTCCAAAATTTGATTGTTCAGGATATTAATTAAAATAATTTTTTTATGAAATATTACATGAGATAAAGTTTATATGTTAATAGTCTAAAGTCACAGATTGATATTCTGTCTTGTCTTCTAACTAAATTTAATTTAGTAAGATAAAGCAAAGTTTCGTTAGTTTTTGAGATAGCTAGAACACCCAAATTTAAGACTTTGTTATAATTTTGCAAGACATATACAATAACGGTGTATTTGGTAGAGATGTTTAATTAAATATATATATTTTTTTAATAACTGCATATACTCTTACTCGTTTGAAAAATATATTCCTCTATTTCAAATTTAACAAATTTTCATACCTCACATTAATGGCTTGTGTTGTTTCGATGCACACCACTTGTTAAATATGTCAGCATATTTGTTATTAAGACACAACATATTTATAAACACATTTGTATATAGTTTATTACACAAAAATTTTGGGGTAATTACTTAGATGTTCTCTACCTTGGGGTATTTTTCACAGTTAATACTATCAAACCTATCTTTTACAAACATGCTTACACAATACCAGTATGATAAAATTTACAATGTAGTTTAAACACTAATTTATTCAAGAATTAATAATTTAAAAATATCATTATAGCAAAATTGAACAAACGTGTAGGAATTGGCCAATCTCAAATAATTTAGAAAAGTATTTTGTTTTATAAAAAATTAATTTTCACTACTTAATATAAAAGATTCTTGGTTTCTATAAAGGGAATATAATAATACTAACTTCGACGCAAAAGCGAGAGCAACGTTTGCTTGTGTATAATATAATCTTTTTATAAGTCATAGAAAATCTAAATATTTGAATTGAATCATAAGCCAATAATTTATTATAAAATGACTGAAGTATCTTGCTTCAGCTGCCAATTAATTTAGCTATGTTATATATTATAAATATTTACTTACATTCAGTATGTTTTCAAATAGCTTAAGCTACCTAAAATTTCGCACTACCTACCTACCAAAAATTTGAGGTTTACATAACTTTTTTTTATTAGTTAAAAGAGTCCTAAAAACGTTAATAATATTAGGGCACATGTGACGGCAGGAGAAAAGTCACACTAACACATAAAGTTTGTGATATGATTTAAATAATACTTAAGAGTTATCATGTAGTCATCATGTGTGACAACTAACATCAGTTATGTTGCAATGATATCATATATTCATTCACTTGGTACTAACTAAGCCTTTTTCAATTTATCTAACTTATAATTATTCCTTCCCCATAATTAATTATATATATATATGTTATGTATACATACTGTACTTGAAACCATAAATTTATACATTAAGAATACCACTTGTTCAATTAGAATCCCTTTGATACACGTAGACACATAACCAGATCAATGATATTTGTTTATGAAACTAAAATCACTGTTTACTAATGTTTGATTGACTAAACACACAAGATGTCTGATGAAATAAACCATTACTGTGGCATTGCCATGGTTAGGCTATTAAAGCCTATTGAATTCTTCATTAACAAGTATCATTCTATCTTCTATGGGCTAAACTTACTCTACCCTTTGATGGAGAAACAGCGAAATAGAGGTATGTATATACACATACTCCGACATAACATACAGCTAAGTACATCTAACATTTCAGGTCAAGATGGTGCTGGTATTGCTAGCATCAAATTAGATATGGACCCAGGCCATCGCTATCTAGATATGCAGAGATCAGTACATAAAGACCCCATTAGCGATGTTATTGAATTGTGTAAGGAGGAAGCAAAGAAGGGCCTTTCAGAATTACCTAAGGGATTCGAAGAAAATTCACGATTACTCAAGCATCAAGTGCCTTTCACAGGTATTGCATAAGCGAACATTTTAACCTATCATTGATAAACATCCTTATCATCATGAGTGGTACATGATACAAAACTCTTCCTATTTTTAATTGATTAATAAAAGATACCTCGAGTTTTGTGGTGTATTTTATATGCTTCATAACACATGTATAACCAGTCTTTGAACTTCGGAATTCAATCCTGGGCTTATCTTCAACATATTTTTGACAATTAAATGCTTGATATTTGCCTGAAACATATTTAATTTTAATATAAAAATTATTTAAAATACATACGAAATCAGGTGAGCTCTTCCTTGGGCATGTTAGATATGGTACAGATAGTGAAAATTGCCACACAAAGTGCCATCCCGTACCAAACGTAAACAATTGGCCAACACGAAGCTTGGTATTGGCTGGAAATTTCAACCTAACTAACCTCGATGAATTATTTTCGGAACTTATTTCATATGGTCAACATCCACGAGAAAAATCGGATACTGTTACACTTATTGAAGACCTTTCATATTTACTAGATGTAGAAAATCAAGAATTGTACTCGAAATTCTATTCACAAGGCTATGATGTACCTACATGCTTCCAAAAGATAGCTGAAAACCTTAATATGTTTAGGATACTACGTCATGCAGCCAAACGTTGGGATGGTGGCTATTGTTTGGGTGGTATGTTGGGTAAGTATTTCTACTTGATTCACTTATGGCATCAGGGATAGATATACATCTACCCTCTCATATCCATACCACATTATATCACAACTTATCTCCTTACAAATTTACCCAAACATAAATATCTTCCGGTCCTGAATTATGCACCCCTTTCACAAACTTCTACACATTCTCAAATCCTTTTAAACACTCTCACACATACTTATATCCTCATATCTATTCACTTATTTTCCTTGATGCACTTATATATGTAACAAGAACCAGTACCACTCATATACACACAAAAATGATAAATCTCCTGTTGAAATATAGATATTTATAGCAATTTTACCTCACTCAATCATCTAAGATAATCTGAATAGCTAACTTCAATTATTCATCAAATTTTTCAAAAATATATACAGGGCATGGTGATATGTTTGCTTTAAGAGATCCAAATGGTATTAGGCCTTGCTATTACTACATCTCAGATGAAATATGTATTGTTGCAAGTGAAAGGCCTGTTATACAATCTGTTTTAAAAGTATGTTAAAATTGACTAATTACATATACAAAGAATTTCTTGGCATTATCATTATATATATGTATAAATAATAATAGGCAGATACATGTGAAGTTAAGGAATTACAGCCGGGGCATGCACTACTCGTTAAACGAGATGGGACGATAGCTATCGAAAGAGTTACATCAGTCGCACCAGAATTAAAGTGTAGCTTCGAAAGGATATATTTCTCAAGGTATATACACCAGTAAAATAATCTTAAAAAAGGAAAATCTTGCCATACACATTCGTAGCAGGATCATACATAGATAATACACATCCATGATATACATAAAAGCACTCTATTCTTATTCCGCATTATATATTTATTCACATATAATAGGGGAGGAGATAGCGAAATCTATAAAGAACGTCTTAGGTTAGGAGAAATGTTATCCCAGCCTGTACTTGAAACATGTGATTATGATATGTCTAATATGATAATCTCATTTGTACCAAACACATCTGAAATCTGCTACTATGGCCTGTTAAATGGTATGTAAAGAAAATCAGTTGTGTGTATTTTGAATCATCCAAAAATCATCTATATACTTTAGGCTTAAATACAAAAATGTGTGAAATCTTGGACCAAGGATGGGACAATAAGAAGCTACCATCAGATCAGGTTTTTATACGTTCACTATAATTATTTTTATTTTTATTTTTATTTTTTGATTTTGTACACACACACCACCATAAATATTATATTTACAGATTATGTCATCTCAAGTTCGTACAGGCAAGGTACTCACAAAAGATGCCAAAATACGTACATTTATACAAGAAGATAACTCAAGAGATAACTTGGTGTGTTCATATGTATATATATATATATATATATTGTAGGATGTGTTATTTATTTATTTATTGCACAGCGTTTATTCCAAATACCTTGGTAAAGTTATTTCATAGCTATATTATTCTTAAAGTTTTACTATGTAATTTACTACTTGGAAAAATTTATATTTTGTGCTTATATGTACAAGTACACACACATTTATATGTGTAAATAATTTCCGAATTCATGTGTAACTTTTTTTAGTCCAATACACACTATTTATGATATTACTATAACATTAACATTTCACTATAAACCCTATAAATTAAAAATACCAATCATACCTTACCTATTCTCAACACCTAATCTTACTATTATGCATATATAATATTACATGATTTATATACTGATAGCTATTATATCTATCTTTATTAGATATCACTTGCATATGATATTACGTACGATTGTGTTGGGGCCAACGATATACTAGTAATGGTAGATGACTCTATAGTTAGAGGGGCTACAATGAAGAATTCTATCTTATTTAATTTACAACGTTTAAAACCTAAAAAGGTTGTGATTGTATCAAGTGCACCTCAAATTAGGTATTTACATCGTATTACACACAGTTAAAACACAAGATTAATTTAATATATATATATATATATACTATTCTTGAGTAATTAAGAAGACTCTAATAATTTTGATGTTTAGAATTAACACACACAATACATATATAGTAAAAACACTATTAGGAGTGTGGTATTTTTTGATTCAGAACTTGATAGTATATATCAATATATATTGTATAAATATATATATATGTATATATGTAATATATAGTTTGGTGGTGATTCCTATATGTGTATATTGATTATACGCTTTATAGAGCTATGAACTAAATTGTTATATAATTTTTACCCTCCTTCAGATATCCCGATTGTTATGGCATAGATATATCAAAATTTAATGATCTTGTTGCTTTTCAAGCAGCAATTTCTTTACTTAAAGAAAGAGGAATGCAACATATTTTAGATGATGTGTATAATTTATGTAAAAGACAAATTAAATATAAATGTCGTTCTAACACAACTGAGCTTACACATAACTATGTTAAGAAGTTATATGAACCTTTTACAGTAACGGAAATCACCCAACGAATTGTACAATTAATTAGGTATAAATTAATTACAAATACAACATTTATTTACAATTCACCACAACTATATATACTATTCTTCATATATCAAACATTTTACAATCATATATCATAATAAATAAAACACTTTATATATATATGAAAAATAAGATATCATATCTTCATCTTACTCCTTTAAAATTATTCTTAGGCCTGAAAATTACACTATACCCGTTAACCTTGTTTATCAAACGGTAGAAGGCCTACACCAAGCTATACCTAATCATAGAGGTTTTCTTGTGCAATCTTTATATATATATATATATATATACCCAAAGATAATTTACTTTCTGCAAGTGATAACTAAATGAGGCGTATATACATTCATCTAAACTCTAGAAATTCTTATCTATCAATGCTCAATCAAAAATTATATATCACAACAATTTTACTTGTCAATTTTTTACATCTTAGGTGATTGGTATTTCACTGGTAACTACCCAACACCAGGTGGCTATAAGAGTTGTAGCCGGTCATATATTAATTGGTATGAAGGCCATTACAATGAGAGGGGATATGGCCTTGGAAAACGAATAAATATGAATAGTGTACTCATTTTGGGTAACAAAGAAATCGAAGTTTTCCTAGCCCAAAAAATTAGCCAATCTGAAAGGATATGTACGGTTTGGTTATATCCCAATAACCCACACACTGAATTAAATCAGGTTAACATATATCCTTTCTTCATTGCATATGGATAAATTCATCTCATAGTTTTCTTTCCCTCATAAATCCACACGCATCAAATCTCCAACATCCTAATAAATTAATTAAAAATTTCACAAATCGTCATATTTCTGAATTAGGAAATATATACTCTAGGAGATCTCTCTCAAAATGATTTATAAACTCTATTTTATTCAATAATCTTATACATTATTTCTATAGTATTCTGGAAAGCTCATAAAGGCAGCACATTTCAATAAAGATGGAAGTTTACCTACACACAAAGAAATACTTCATTTCTGCAAATTGAATTGTATAAATTATGTTATTCTAAATCACTTTGAACTTAATCACACAGATATAATCCAATTATTAAGCGAAGCAAATATACCTGTATTTGGGCCATCTTTTGAACTCATCAGCACTATATCAGATCCTAATTTTATGAAAGAAATAAATGATATATACGGCCATGAAATATCCCAACGGTATTCTTGCAAAGGTAATATATAACTCTTTTATTTTATGTATTTGAATCAATTTTTTAATTAATCACACTTCTATATATTTCATTATACATATCTTTGCCCATATAATATATAATATATTATTTTTCTATATTTTATAAATACATATACTTATCAATGTTTCAAGTCCATTATTATACCCATCATCAACTTAACATAACAACACACATGATTGTATATATTAATAATAATTATATTTTATAGCCATTTTGATACACCTCTTTTTTATGTATTTATTTATATCTATTACTCACTCCTTTATATCTTCTATATAAATATATATTAACTTATATACACTACTACGTTTTTAGATATACCAGAAACATTATCTATCATCACTAACCATTTACCTAAAATGAGCCCTCACTCATTTGTTTCTTTCGAAAATAAGGGTCAGAAACTACCTACAAATTTACATTTTAATAACATTCATGATTATGAAGAATTCATGGAAAATACCAATGAAATAAGTAAACCATATAATCTAACTTTGGATAACCCAATTCTTGAAGGAAGTGAAATTGCATATTCTGTGATATGTGATAAGAAAGGGCAAAGATTTTTCTTACCTCCTATTGGAATTATCAGGAAGGTCAATCACATTCATCTATTTTTTAATAATTTTTTATGTTCCTATGCATTCTTTGAATGTTTGGTTATTATAAAAAATATATCAAATAAGTTATCTATATAATCAATAATTCATAGTATACACACTCGATGAAAAGTTAAATTTGTGTGTAGATATAATTTGTGTGTAAAAATTCTACAGACCTCACGTATACTATTTTTGTGTGTGGATACACTACATTTTTAATCTATAAAAATCTTATATATATATATATATATTTATGACTGATGCACTCTTTAATTATGATTTATTTTGTACCTACTAAATTGTCACTTGACTCATAAAACACAATAAATGTTTATAAAAAATATATATCTATATATGGATATATATTTTTATACACTTTATAACTATTTTATCTATGTAATGACAGGTTATGTATAACCAAGCATATATACATGATTACATAACGTTTACTTATGATATTGAAGTAATTATGTATTCAAGAGTGTATATACACTCTATCTACTTTTTTAAAATAAAACTTTAACTACTTCTCAATTTACATCGTTGCTCACTTTTTTCATCACTTTTTTCCACTAGAGAATGAATTCACCTAATCAACAACAAAATTATATTGGTGCAACTATAGGGCCAGTTTCATTCCCAGGAGAAAATGATTTGCTCCAAATTGAGGAAATTTTAATAAATATATCAAAATACATTTCAAGCTTAGGTTATGAAGAATTTTATTGCTTAACAGGGTACTTTTTATTATCGCAAAACACTGTACTAACAAGGGTTTCATGCGACCTTTCTAACCCTCATCTTATTGTAAGATGACTATATAACCATTACACATACATATATATATATATATATATATATATTCAAATACATACATTATCAACCACATTTATTTCCTTGGTATGAATCTTCAAATATATTATTATACATCTCCTAAATTTACACAATTTTACTACAAGAGTCAATTATATACACCTTACTATGATTTGTCTATATGATATAGATTTAGAATTTCATAGCACATCTTACATTACTTATTTACGCTGTTGTATATACAGTTGAGAAATGATTGAAAACTTTCTTAATCATGATACTTTTTTATTTTAACATTATAATGTTTTCACAGTCTGCTTTCACACTCATCAAGAATGACATTGACATCTTACTTTTTAGCGGATATCTCAAAGAAATGGAAGCTAAGACACACAATTTCTCATGTATATCTATCCACCCAAAGTGCAATATACACTCTAACACTGATAACTTCATTACTGGTATACATCATGCTATGGCATTATCAAACTTATCAACATATATCTCACAAATTTCTACATCATGGTCCAACATAGAGCTTGAAAATCATTTAAGGAGAAACAAATTATTTGTGAGTTGATTTTATTAGTTATTATTTAGTTACACTTAAGAGGGATATATTTTTCTATAAAACGATAATATTTTCTTATATGCCCACATACATACATATATATATATATAAATAATAATAATGATAATAACAAATGTATGTTTGAATAAAAATTTTATCTATATTTATGTACTAAATTGTTTTTTGACCATTTTCTTACTTGTTCTTTTTGTTTATGCTTGATTTAATATATAAATGTATGCATTTTTTCTCTCATATTTCTTGGATATACACTATTAAGTATCTTAAATTTATAATTTTTGATATTAAGATAAAAAACCCTAATTACTTGAAAAAAAATTATTCTTTTATCCTCGACCCTCTTCTCTAATCCAAACAGAAAATCGAGGGAAATGATGTACTTACACTCACATCCACAGGGAATACCACACAAAATGCTTTTTCAAGATTAGCTTTGGCTATGAAAAACATTCGATATATAGGGCGCGATTATATTACATCACTATCATGTCCTAATTTATCTCATACAAATCCAAGGGAGTATTTATTAAGTTACACAGACTTAAGGAGGCTTGATTTCTTATCTTTGAAAACAAATCAAGAAGATCTTGAAAATTACAAATTAACTCCAAAATTTCCACCATCAAATGGCATACATTTCGGAAATAACTCATACGATTCAAATATACTAGAAGATGATTATCATTACACACTTACTCAACTATTTAATGACAAAAAATTGCTAGTTCTCAGTGACAAAGGTACACTTCTAATTCCTTTTATGTTCTGACAAATTTATTTTTTCACAAGAATTAAAATAATTTTACACATCTAACCCCTCTTATTTTTAACTAACTCTTATTATAGATTGTTCATAAGAATCATATATTCTTGATACATATTCATAATAACATATATAATACATAAAATTATTATGAATTGAATATCGTTACTATCTCTATTCTCCCCCATTATGTGAGATTTATTACTTGAATTATTTATTATTTTCAGGGGCTAAATACAGCATACCTAATATATTTGGAGGATCAGATAATGAAGAATTGTTTATAAGTATGTCTGATATTGGCTTTAAGTCTATCCTAGCTAACAACCCACAGACCTACTATAATCTTGGGTATGATTTAGTAGCTAGAACTATTAATACAATGATTGCTTCATATGGAATACCAACCCTATTCTTGGATTATCTTATCTCTCCAAATATTGAACAAGATTTATCGGTAAATATCTTCTTTGTAATCAATTTTTGATCTTATCCATACACATCAAATCAGATAACATTGGGATAGATTTTCTAATTGATTATCTTGTTATCTTCAGATCAATACAAAACACCTATCAGATTATACATATACTTGTATATATCTATAACCACATATATATATGTAAACATAAACACCTATAGACAGTATAACAATCATCTACTGATATATATTAATATATACACCTCATATACATGCACAAAGTTGTACCTAGAGAGATACTTTAGTGATATTCTTTTTTATGCTTATAAATATAGACCTATTTTTTAAGTTATAATATCATTTACACATTATCTCAAAATTAAATATACAAAAATAATTATAGGATTATCTTAATGAGAATTCTATATATTTTCTCATATTTTATAGATGGATATTTCAAATGGGATTTTGGATGCATGTGAAGAAGCAGAATGCAAATTCCTAATTGGTGAAAAATCAAAATATGATAAATTAACCCTATATGAAAACATCAATATAGGTATCTCTATGTCGGGCATTTGTATTGGGAAACCAGTCAAATTATTACATCGAAGTTGTAGTGAAGAAATTTCTGAGGGAGATATTTTATTAGGTATTACTTCAGAAACAATACATCCAACTGGTATATCTATAATATTGAACCAGCTTGATCAGCTTGGTATGTTATATATTTCATTATTAATAAATCTAAAACCTGAAAATTATCCACCACATAAACTTGATACATATTTAATTTTTAATATTCATGAATTTTTACATATATTTTTCACTTGGGTTATCGACCAATAACATATATCAACTAAATAGTTTTTTTAGCGCACACATATGTTTACTTAATGTTGATATATGATAACTCTTATTTAGATCATTAACTAGTATATATATATATATATAATATAGGGCTAAATCCAACTATAGGCAAGCATATGTTTAAATTTTTGAAACATGATATACTCAACAATAGATATATATATTTAAATAATACTTTTTTCACCTCTTTCTAGTTACTAATATCGTAGTATATATATACATTAATAACATTTAATCAAATAACATGCAATATATATAATTATTACTGACCATATGATCTATACTACTGTTCATAGGTTTAAAACTTGATGATCCAACCCCGTGGGACCCTTGCCAAAAGTTTAGAGATGTACTTATGAGACCTTGCAAAATCTATGTCTCATTGATAAGAGAACTCACTGAGAAGGGCTACATAAAGCGCTCTGCTTATGTCGATCATAAGGGGATTTATGCTGCATTGAAGAAAATAATCCCAACAAGATTATATGCTAAAATTTCTTCAGATCATTGGGATATGCCACAAATCTACCATTGGCTCTTAAATCAAAAACAAATAAGTAAGAATTCAATTTCTTTATACCTTGTATGTAAAAATCTCTCATGAATTATGGATAGGGCAAGCATTTCAATATATATAAATCAATTCTTTGATCTTTTGAGTAACATTCTTATGTGAAATAATATCTATTAAACCTTAATTTGTATTTTTTTTTCAGACAATCAAACCTTATATAATACTTTCAATTGTGGTATCGGTATGCTCATTATTATTGATTCAAATAATCTCCCAGATGTTATGGATTGTTTAAAATATCAATCAAAAACCTTTTTTCAGCTTTCCAAATTAACAAACAACATAAATAATGAACCTATACCATTTGAACTCAATTTAAAGGAAGATAGACTCTTCTCTAACAGATTACTTAGGGATGAGATGTCTAAATATTCAGCATCTATGGATAGTCTTGCTGATGCTGCACTTTATCCTTTTCAATTCCAAAGGAAAGCTAAAGTAGCACTTTTGGTAACTGAAAATAACGAAGAAGCATTAATAGGATTAATCCAATCATCAAAGTAAGTTGAAACCAATACAAAATTGATAACCTACCTCTGTATTAACTTTGAATAAAAAATTCATTAGAAAATATTCAATCCCTATTCTTAAAAGCCCTTCATGTGCAAATTTTTCCATCTTTACCTATTACCGAATTTATTTTACAATCAATTTGCAGGGATACACACTATCCAGCTTCAATAGAAGTTATAATTTATGTGTTACCCAACGAGTCTATCTCCCCAATGACACAAGAAGTTCTTGCAGATTCACAAATCCCTATTGAATATATCTTCCAAGTTACATCTGAAGAATCAGAATTTGAATCTAATAGGCTTGATTTGTTAAATGAACCACTTTTCAAGTACAAGATTGATCTTATATGTAATATTTCCTACAAAGTTGACCTACCTGAAGCATTCATCCAATTATGGAGGGGGAAGTTGTTAGCTCTATCACTTGAACCTCTAAACGAGTCAAAACAAACCACTACAGAAGACTTAATTCTCCAAGGTACCCCAAATTTAGGATGCTGGATTTATTTACTAGATAACATATCTCGACCATATGAAGTTATCAAGAAATTATTTAAGGTTTGTTACTTAAGACTATATATAAAAATCTTAATTATTTTTTTTTGATACTGTTCATTATACAGATAAATGAACTCGATACATTAAAAGCAGCGCGTGAAAAGTTCAAGAATGAATGCATTAAAACAGCTTACGTGAAGGTCAGTTTCATGATTTTGATGGTATAATTTCTTAAATTTCATAATTCATTACCTTTACTTTTTTAAGGCTCTTAAGATGGTGTCAGAAGGAATCGTTGAACTTACTGATGAAGGTATCTCATTCTTTGAGAGATGAACAATTGATGATCACATCTCAAAAATCAATTATTAAATTCAATTAATAAATTAGATATACAACAAGCAAAACAAATCCATATTAAACTTGTTCTCACTGAATACTCTAATTCTTTAAATTCTTTGTTTTTACATTTCTCATTTGGAAAATTCTCTAATTATATATTTAATTAAAGTTTTGAAATAAATAAGATTATATAAAACATAAATAATTTTAATTTATTCCAAGTTATAAATTAATAAGAAAAATAATCTGAATCTTAAACACAAGCTTCAATGAATGAATCTCGATAGAATTTTTTGATCATTAAGAACCACCAAAATTAATTTTCCAATACGTTCTAACACCAATGAACATACATCCTTCCAGCTATTCATATACATTAATTGACACATTAATGTTTGAATATTAAAAAGTAATGCCTAATTTCGAATAACGACGGTTACTACTGAGAAAAGATTACGCTTTAAAATTTCACTAGAGTAGCATAGCCAAAAACCCCCAAAACAATAAAGCGTTTAAATTAATTAATTAAATAACTTAGTAGCTTTTTCTTAAAAATTTTTATTAAAATGAATGTACTTTTTAATAATTAATTTAGAAAAGAACACCCTATTTAAGCCAAAGCCTAAAAAGAAAAACAATATATATTAAATCCTGTGGTACAATTAAGTTCTCAATTATGAACATAATCTAAGCTGATTATATTTGCCTAAAAATTCTGCAAACTAATGAACCTTCTGAAATTGACAACCCTGCTTACATTTTTGAATTATTTTCCAAAACATAATCGAAGAATCCATTTCTCAACAATTATGTTTCCTTTCCAGAAAGATGAATCAGAATGGAAAAAAACTTTAACAAGTAAGTTTTATTTTCTACCTTTATCAGTTATTTTCCTATTCGCACACACCATCTCTTGATAGGTTTTACATTTCAAATTACTGAACGATAAGAAATAACTTCATAAATTGCCAGCCTTTAAACCCCTGTGCATTTATATCATCAGGTTTCGAATACCAAGTGATCCGCAAAAAGGACACAGAAAGACCTTTTAGCGGTAATATATTACTTGTTATAAACCTCTCGCAATATCATTTATCTATATATTCAATAAAGGTGAATACAATGCTTTTTACCCAAAAAGTGGTTATTTTGCCTGTCGCGCTTGTGGAAATCCACTCTACTCGGCAGCATCAAAATTCAAATCGGGTTGCGGTTGGCCATCATTCGATCAAATTTTTGAGGGTAATGAATATGTTGTAAGCACACTTAGCTTTCTTTTTATTATTAAGATACCTAATTAATCTCGAAATTTATTAGTTCATTACAGAATTTAATCCAGTAAGAACTCAAGTCTGAAAACTTTTTCGTCCTATTACACTAATATATTGACTTAACATTTAAAGAACATAGTATTTGGATGTCTTTTTAACTCTTTAATGGATATTTTTATATAATCATTTTCATTTAACAAAATACATCATAACGATTATTTTAATTTCTGAAACACAGGTGCCGTGGTGATGGAAAAAGATAATTCCATGGGTATTCAACGTACTGAAATTTTGTGCGCAAATTGTGGTGGCCACTTAGGACATGTTTTCACCAATGAAGGGTTTGTTATAATAATACTAAACTCCTTGATCCAATTTATAATATAAACCTATTTAATATATCAAACTATTACTCAGATTCACGCCTACTAATGAAAGGCATTGTGTAAACTCTGTTTCCATTAACTTTGTGAATGAAGACTTAAATGGAAGATCTCAGTCAAAGCTTACATAATTGACTTCATCCTAACTAAAAAAATCGACTTGTTCTTTTAATATGAATTATTTTGTTAATATTTTTATGTGATAATAACACTTATATCACCATAAAGTTATAATCATTTGCCCTTTATTCACCTATAACTAATTGAAAACACACGCTTATCGCATGCTTGCAATTGTATAAAATATACTTTTAATTCAAATAATCTCAATACTCTGATTATTATCGATTCTTAACATCTTTTTAAACTACATCTTATTTTAAAACACAAGATTGTATAAAATCAAAATTTTGATAATCTGAAATATTATAAAATTAAAACTATTACACAATTAATAATTATGCTCCGATTAATTAATATATAAGAACTAAGTCAATTAACAATTAATTATTTATGTAGAAGCTAAGAATTTATATATATTGAAACGGATTCTAGAATCATTTTAAACTTAGTCTAAAAACTTAATTTTACAACAGAGTCGGTTAACTATTTGATGTTCTGAAATAGATATTTATTGTAAAAATGAATAAGAACCATAAAAAACAAAAAAGTGAAAAGCCTAAGAATGATACTGCTTCAGCTAAATCATATTTTCACTCTTCAGGGACAAAAGGGAAACAGAAAGAAAATGATGATAGACCTTTTTACAAGATTTTAGGAGTACCTAAGGATGCCTCCACTTCATTGATAGAAAGGTCATATAAATCTATGGCCATAAAAGTACACCCAGACAAAAACATAGACGACCCTAATTCTACCGAAAATTTTCAAAAACTTCAATTAGCATTTGAAACATTGCGTGATCCAGATAAGCGAGCTCATTATGACCAGTTTGGTGAGCAAGACATTCGTTTTTCCAATTTTTTTTAAAAAAATTTTCAATTATCTTACAAGGCTCTGAGGAAGAGAACACTTTAGACTTCAAGAGTGCTTATGAGTTTTATCGTAAAGTTTTTCCAAGAATCAATACCGATGAAATTGAGGAATACTGCAAAAATTACCCAGGCAGCGAAGAAGAAACTCAGGATCTGATAAGGTTTTACAACAGGTACCCACTATTCTATTTTAAAACTTTCGAGCAGCCACAGTTACATTGACTTATATTCTTACCCAATATTATATTTACACATGAATTCTCAAGATTCAAAGGAGACGTTAGTGACTTGCTCAAGTGGGTTCCCCTTAGTGAACCCGATCAAATTGATCGCTATCTCGAGATATTGACTACACTTATAGACAATAAGGTAATTTTGTATATCAAAAAACTGAAGTTTGGTCAATTTTTCCTATTGAAAATATTTATAAATTTGCAACTTACACTTGAAGAAATTAGATAAATATAAAGATTTTGATACAACAATTAAAAAGTTAAGAAAAAATTCAAAGTCATGGTCCAAATTGAAAGAAAAGGAATCAAAGATGATTACAGCGAGGTTAGCCGTAAATTTATAATTCTGTGAATTCTAAGCAATTCTTTAAATTAATACGTAACAATTCAGCAAAAAAAAACCCTCCGAATCAAGCTTTGATGAACTGGTTCTGAAAATTAGAGTATGTGTTTTATGCCTAAATTCTCTATCTATATAATTTGTCTTTAGCTCTGTGTTTATTTTTATACTTTTTTTCTCCAACATTACATTTAGTTTTATAACTCTGAGCTATAATTTCATTATCCTCAGCATAATCAAAAAAACAAGGCAAGCAGCTTTGGTGCGCTTATAGAATCAATAGAGGAGCGAGAAAAAGGAAAAGAAAAGTAAATTTACTTTTAAAAAATGAAATCGATCGTTTAATTTATCACTTTTTTTTATTCACAGCAAGAGAAGAAAATACAAGGGCTAAGAATTTACTAAAATTAGTTATTCTTTATATCAGTAATTAGAATAATCTGATATATTTCCTTTGAAGCTCCATCTTTTTAATCTTGGAGTATCCGACTACTTAAATTTGTTGCTAACACCAAGACGAAAAGCATTCTAATTTTTTTATAACAATTTCTCCTTTGAAAGTTTGCTCATTTTCAATTCTAATCTTATTTTAATATAAATCTAAAATATACATTATCACACTAAACATTATAACACTATCTGCATTGTACAAAGATCTTGGAAGGAAAGTTCATCTTGATTATATAAAGCGTTAACACATCCTTTCTCTAAAATCTGAATTATTACTCTTCTTTACTATATAAACGCCTTGAATACAAAGAGTATCCTGTAAACAGATCATAGAAGCTTTTCACTAGTTTTCATAATAATTATCTAATTTCTGTTTAATACCAAGCCTCAGAGAAAATAAGATTTTAAAATTTCCTCAGTAATGAAATGTTCTATCTAAAATTTAAATTTTGAGTTTCATTTGATTCTATAACGTTGAATTTATCAAGCTCGAAAAGGATCTTTCTAAAGAGTCACATTTCTCATAATCCTTAACTCTAACCAATGCCTAAAATGTATGACATTGGTTTAGATTCATTACAAGACCTCAATAAAATTCATTGGGCAAATAGCAACTATGAAAATTATTTTCGCAATTGCTTATTTGATAGATACACACTACCATCATTTGTGTTCCAGCTATTCTTAGCTGAACATAAAGATGACTTCTTAGTAGGATTTGTGCAGGATCATAGATGTGAAAATCTTCACATTATTTCTAAAATGGAATTAGTTAAAGATAAGAAGTTGTTAATTACATACTGGCTTGAAAGTTAGACCTATTCAATTTTTTAAAATATTGCTAATACTGTTGTATGTTTGTAGGATACCCTACATTGGTTACCATTTGGGACAGTGGTGAAATGATAATTATAACTTTTTCTTATGATAATAAAAAGGATTTAATTGAAGTCAACTATGAGTCTCATATTCACTTTAACAATTCAACTTATTTAATATCCTCAACGGAGTCAGAAATTGCTCTTTGCCTTCAAGTCTTAGACCAACTTAATAGCAAATACTTTTTGTTCAAAGTTGATTTTAATAAAAGTGAATTTTATCCATTTAGTACATTTGAATGTGTCGAATTAGACATTTTCATAGAAAAAGTAAGCTCTGACGATTCTTAAGCTTAGACCAACATTTTAATACTTAAACTTAGATCTGTCCTTCACGCCTAGCGTCTTCAACTGCTTCTATAGCGATGATTAGCCGTTATTTTTCCTTAATATATGGCGAAAAAACTCTACTTTTACTTCAAAATGGCAAGGTCGTTTCAAGGTTAGAAATTTAGACAGCTCAGCTTTAAGTGATTATTTTGTATTTTTTACACTAGTTTAAAGGTAGAAAGGAAGGTGCTATACATTTTCAGTACTACAAGAAATAATTTTATATTGCTAGATACTTATTTTAATTGTGGTTTAATTCAATTGGAATACACCGAGCATGATATACGACTTAAGGTCTCTAAATGGGTTAGCCCATGTATCATGTTAGAGCAGCCAATTGAAGATTCAAAATTTTTCGAACTAGATGATAGCACTCTTGGCTCGACGTTCACAAATAAAGATATCCTAATCTTTTGGGTTTTTAAAGAGTCCGAAAATCCTCAAATATCATTTTTAACTCTACCAGCCAGATTTGGAAATGGTGAGTAATCTAAAGTTTTATTTAAATAGTTTTTAATTAGTTTACCTCCAAGTTGCAAGGATTTCTCCTATTTTTAATTAGGTGATAAAATAGTTTCTGTTTCATACAACAAGAACCTAAAAACATTGGCCGTTTTAGTGAACAGTGGAACAATTTTAATTGTTAGCATGATTAATAAAAGCACGAATTCAATGTTTTCAAGAGTAGCATTATATTAATCGTTGTATTTTTTATTCTAAACTAAATTTTTCAAGTGTGATTGAGATTGATATTTTAATTTGATTATACAGTGGAAAAAGCAATTCGATGCTATGGGAAGAGGTCTGAGTAAATTAAATTGGCTGCCACTAAACATTGAAATTAATGTGGGAAATCTGGGTGTAGTAGAAAAGCTACAATATTCACCACATGGTAATTATTTATCTTGTCAAGTTGGAGCAAGAAGCTATCTTTATCAAACTTCTTTAAGATTCAAAAAGAGATATGATCTACCGCTAATATTTTTAAGGGTAATTAATCCATTCTACAAGTGGAACATTCTTAAAGTCATTTTTAATATTCATAATGTGATTTAAATCAGCTCAACTCGACAGAGATACTTTGTTTTAATTTATTACACCTAGATAAAAAGGTATCTCCTTGTGTTATACGTTTCAACCCCGACATTTATGTAGCAGATTTCTCCTCGAGAAATCCTTACTTGATAGTTTGGAATTCAATGGAAATAGTAATTTATAAAATCCCTCGAAACTTTATTAATTTTGGAGTTAAAGAAACGATTGAGAAAGTGGGCCATATTAACTACTCTAAAGACTATATTTCCTGCGAAGTTGGCAACTTTTTGAATGAATTGATTGTAATAGCTTGTGACAAGCGTTATCTTTATTTGTTCAATCAAAAGGTGCAAAAAATACTTTTTTTAATGAGAGGTATCTCAAATTGTATTTTGATTTAGGGAGAAATGGTAAAACGAAGAGATTTAAGAATATCATTAGATAGTGTTGTGACCTCAATGAGTATGGACTATGATCACTTGGTCTTTATATTAAATAAGAAGTGGATGAGGATTTGGAAAATAAACCTTTTAGAGTTCGAAAATATAATAGACAAAAGAAATTGTCAGCTTGTGGAGGGTTTATCATTTGAGATAGAATCCGCTAAAATCAATCCATATAAAAGCCATGTTTCGATTATTGGGAAAATTGAAACACAGTCAATTAAAAGAGAAACTTTCAACTTACTGTTTTATAGTATTAATGAAAATTATTTGAAGAGGTTCGAGATAATAAAACTCGAAACTCTAGATTATCTTTATTGTAATTATCAGGATAGATAACGATGAAAATTTTACTGCTTGTTTAAGTCATTACTGGCACCCTAAAGCTTCTAATCTTATGATTGCTGATTTTGAAGAAGAAAGCTCAATATATGAATTGAATAAAACTATTATTTATAATTTTCACTTAAAGGTAATTGACGATAAATTATCATTTTTTTGTATTCGAAGGTGGATCTTATTTGTCTCAGAGTCAGATTGCATCTTTTTTCGTTAATGAAGACCTCTCAACAACACCTTTAGTAATATATTCAAATCTTTTTGCTTATAAAACTTTTTTATAATTTATTTGGAATTTTACAAGGCAAAGATTTATGGTACTCGACCAAAGTTTGAACTTTCAGGGCTTAAAAACTCACTAAACTTCTCATGTAATGCAAACAGCAGCGCATTCCAATTAACCAATATTATTGAATCAAATTCTTATAATCTATTAATGGATTATCCCCTTGCCTTCAATCCACCAAATTTTGTTAAAATTAATATAAAATCTGAGTTGAAAGATTTGAAATTATCCTCTTATTTCATCAAATCTACATTTGAAATTCAAGATATCCCTTGCTTAAGAGGAATACTATCAGAAAATGATGAAATATGTAAGATTCAAAAGATGTAAAATTTTATAGTAGCAAAGTTTAAGGAGTTTTTGTAATGCAGACACTCTCATAGAAGCAATTTGTAAAATTTTGAGAAAAGATTTCTACCAAGCTGACAGAATTCTAAAACAAAAGAATTTAAAAAACCCAGAACTAGTTTTGGTCAAACTATGTTATAATCTCAAAGCAACAAGTATATTTGATGACCCAAAAGCCAATTTCATCAACGAGTTTATAAGTGCTGCTATAGGGTAGGTAATCGTTATTTACTAACAAACCAATGGTGATTTATATCTAGATTCATTTCCATCATGTAAGAGATGAAAGAATTTCTAGTGAAACTAATAGACTGGCATACCTTGCTTTTAAAAGTGGATTTGAAGATGAGGCAATTGATCTACTAAAAGCCAACAATGAGCTTAGTCTTGCAATAGATTTCGAAATTCAACGTGGAAATTGGGATTCTGCCCTTGAAGTGAAATTAACAAAAGTGAAAATTTTTTTACCATTAACCAATTGTGATATATAAATGTTTTTAGCTAGCAAAGAATTGCAAGGCTGAAATTTTAGATAACGTAAAGCATAAATATGCTAATTATTTATCATTGATTGGAAATTACGAAAAATCATTGAAATATCTGGAGGAATCGGGAGTTACTGGATGGGAATACGAGAATATAATTATGAAATTATCTAAATTTAAGGAAATAGAGATCTTTATAAAAGCTTCGGGTAGTTTGGTATCTTACAGGTGCTAAAAAGTTTAGTAATCAAAACGTGATTAGATTCAATATTTACTTTGTTTCAAATTTGTAGATGGTATGCAAAAATTTTGGAGGGCACAGATGATTTACTTGAGGCATCAAAGTACTATTTTAAAGGTGGTTCTTATAAAGATGTTGTAAGAATAATGTGTCAAGTCGGTGAAGTTCAGAACGCGATTTGTATGACTCAGAATTTGAACCAATCTGAGTGTTACTTCGAGCTAGCCAAATTCTTTTACAACAAAGATAAAGAGAAAACAGTGCAATTTTTAATGAAAGCTAAGAGAGTTTTTCTGGCTTACAGGTTCTTTAAATAATATACTCGTAATAAATTTGCTGTAACTTATTCAAGTTTTTGGTACTAATAAAGAATTTCTAATGAAATTAAATCCGAAATTGATGAGAAAAGTTATATCAATGAAGTTTCAACGGTAAAAAGGATCCAAATGGCATCTATATATGAACAGGTGTAACTTTTTCTAATTTAAACTTTCTATATTAACAATAGCAAATTGCTATGGATCTATGAATTTCAGACTGGAAATGAACTAAAAGCTCTTAAGATATATCGAGAAACTGGAAAACTTTGTCTCGCGTTTCTGATTTGTATAAAAATAAATGAACCTCTAATAATTCTCGAGCTTATTGATGAACTTAGATTCAAAACCAAATTCCCAGAATTTATTGCTAATTTAACAGTGACATACTTACAGTGGAATAACTTGCTTAGTGCTCTCGTTGAGTTTCAATGGAAAATTCAAAATTTTCAGGAGGTAAGTGCTTGAATTGAAGTCGTTAAAGAGCAACATATTTCTGTTTATTATTTAATTAGGCGTTAAATTTAAGCCAAGTACATAAAATAGATATATCAAACAATTTAATTGAAGAAACAGAAATTCAAGATATATTGGGACACATTGAAGTGTTAAATGGTTAACTTTCGTTGTTAATAAATAATTTCCTAAAATTCTATTATGCTTTATCACACAGCCCAGGGTATAGGAGCAGATAATTTCATTCTAAATATTGCAACCATGTGTGAAACAAGAGGATTTTTTGCCAAGGCAGGACACTTGTATAAGATTCTAAATGACTGTAAACAAGCTTTAAGATGTGATATGAAGATCGATGGTAATTTAAATTTCTTATATTTAACAAGATAGCCTATAATTTGATTTAAGTGCCTTTAGTTAAGCATGTGTGAATTAAAATCATTTAGATAAAGTAAAGCCAATTAAGCAAATAAAGGGTGAAACCTCAGACAATGATTATGATCACCCAGGCTTTAAAGATTAGATTATTCAAATGTTTGAGCTTAAAGGACTTAATTATCACTTGTTAATATACTAGAAAAATTTTCTCAACGCTAACATAAATTTGTTATAAAGGAAATAATTATGAACTTAGAAATAAACTCCCATCAACTTGTTGCTACTAAGTGCTTTATTCAATACTGTTAAAGCTTGCACTTTTCCTAAGTTGAACGATTTTATACTTAATTAAAATAATATAACTCAAGTATGAAAAAATTGGGTAGTGCAAGCTCATTTTTATCAAATGCAACAGTTATGTGTTTAGTGTAAATATTTCAAGGTGGAAGTTGGTGTAAAGTTTAAATAAAAACCACAAATCAGTACTTTATATCAGTCAGTTGATTGTATCAAATGAGTGAAAATATTACTCAAGGCCCTCTGACAAAATGATGAAGTACCTCTAAAAAATTCTGTAATCGGATTTAGGCCTTCCTCATCTTCGACTTCATTTTCATCATTAAATCTAAACTTCAATATAACCCTTTTCAATGAGCCAGTCCTCCCTGCCCTCACGAAACTTATAGCAAATATATCTCCAAAATCTTCTTCGCTTAGTTTTCCTTTGTAGCTTCGCAACAATCCTCTATCTCTCCACGAATTTTCAATTGCTATTAGATTACTTCCTTCAAGACGGGCTGCTCCGCTATTTTGTATACTTAAACCCCTCATTTGTGTGGAGTAAGAACCTGTTGAATAATTATTATCTAATTGCCCATAAGAAATATTACCAACATGACTGTTTATTCTCGAATTAACTCTAGTAGTACGAGCCTGTTCAGGTGGAGGATCACTTAATGAATCAAACCACACATCTAATCCAACTGTAAGCCTTTCAAGGTAACCCATAGTATCAAGCAATCTATGTAACCCTGCAACTCCTATGGAAGTAAAATCGTATAATACATTCCATGACCAATGATCTGCCTGTAAAGAGAAATGTGAAATTTCGAACTTTGACACTAGTGGAGTGCAACAATTTCCAAAGATATGAGACCACTCTAAAGCTTGACAGCCACATATATGAAGATTTCTCAATTTTGGAAACTCTGCTGGTGTGAAACAAAAAGGCTGATGCTTCGGTGTGTCATCCAAAAGTGGATTATCTGGAGAAAACAATTTTATAGTTTGCAAAGTGTTTTTGTTTCTATAAACTAGTGCTGCCACTTCTTGTATTATAATACCATTTTCCATAAAACTATTTGCATTAACATAGAGATATTCTAAGTTTTGCATTTGACATAAAAAATATTGTCGCCGCCTTATAGGAATAGATGCCCAATTCACATTCAGTTGCAGCTCTCTACATTGTTGAAATACAGCTGGATACTCAATTATAAAATCGTAAAAGCATTTACTCAGTCTTTGCTGAGCTAATATTTCTGAAGGTAATAAGAATTTAAAGCAACAAGCAATAACATCTCTGGGTAGCTGATCGAGTCTTAAGCAATTCCTTAAATGATTAGCTGTATTAAGAGTTATTAAATGTCCCTTAGAAGTACTTTTGATTTTTGATTTTGTTTTAAGGCGCTTTAGAGGCTTTTTTTTAGCATCACTTGATAAGTCACGGCTTTCAGGGCCAAGCTCTATACTATTTAAGGAGATTTTAGTCATTTGTTCTGATATTTCATGCATACCGAGTTTGAAACTTTTATTAGTAGGTTTTTTATCTCCTATAAAGTTCAAGGAATTATAGCCTAAATCCAATTCTTTCGGACCAATTTCGAGCTCATTTTCTATTTAAACTTAATCAGTTTGAAGTTCTTTCGATTATAAATATTCATTCTATTAGTATTACATGATTTTTTTTTTTTTACTTTTAAAAGGTTTAAATACCTACCAACTACTTAAGTTGTAAGTTTTTATATTGATATAATTTTAGAGTTTATTATTAGAACAAACATTTTTCGCATAACCTTAATAAATTTAATTATAAAATAATTGATATTAACATTAGTAATTAATATTTAGAAATATGTAAAAAGGAGTGCACTAAAAATTTTTTACAAGTAGTTAACAAAAGCTTATAAAGATAGGTACTCGATACATATATATATGTATATAACATTGAGGGTGAGAAATAATATTATTAAAAGCAAAAAATCAAATCAAATTTTGAACTTTTTTGAAATTAGAACTAGTTTTACTTCCTAATAAAGTTCTGTTTAGTCCAACAGTCGTGAATAATAATGGCATCCGTCAAATACAAAGAAGATACTTTAAAGCCAGTTTCAATAAATTTTTGAGATTTAGTATCATAATTAAAATATTTCTTCACCACAGCTTTAGATATTCTAATTGGAGCAATGCTTGTACTTAAAACCTACACACAATTCAACTTGTAGAATCAATTAAAGATTTGAATTGGGATAAGCTCTTACCCTATTAAAGCGAAGAGAATCGTCAAGTTTGTAAAGTGCCCAAAAATTATATGTATTATTTTTAGGTCTTAATAGTATTATGTAGCGATAAGAAAGATTAGAATTTAACAATTTTCTCATTACAGTTTCCAGGAAAGCAAACTTTTTCATTTCTAGGAGAGTTAACAGTAAAATTTACGTAATTCAACAACAAAAAGATTAACAAACCTTTATTAAATAAAGATTTAACAGATGATTTTAAAGAATCAACATTTGATTTAAGAGCTTTGTAATTGAAATCTTCGACTATTGGTGATTTTTGGACCTGAATAGCAAACTATTCTTGATGTATCTTTTATATATCTTTTATGTAATAGCTATAAGTTTAAATATTCATACAAAGCTACCAAATAGGTCTTAAACATTGTATATAAAATATCAGTAGAATTATTGCAGCATTTCCTATTTATCCTCACTATGGGTTTGTAGGATTTATCTTGTAAAACTACAAAGTTATTTTGATTTGCTTGGTTCCAAAATAAATGTCTTGAAGAGTTGGGCGAATGATTCGATTTCACAAGCTCTTTTTTAGTTAGAATGGAAACTTCTGAATCACAACTCTTTTCCGACTCCGAATATAACCCCCTACTTACTAGAAACTTATGTTCTTTTTGCCTCAATAAATCAATATTATGATTCCTATTTATTAGAGTTTACGTTAGTGGGATTTATTAGATCCCAAATAAATATGCAAACCATAATACCTCTTGAAATTAAACTCCAAAATTGGTTTGGAATTCAAAACGTTGTGCTTAATTAGGGATTCAATCTTTTTTTCTGAGCTAGCTAAGCCTTTTTTATTTCCTAAAAACATTTCGTATGTGATCCGTTCTATAGTTTCATAAAGAAGAGGTACTTGCTGTTTGAGTGTATAATGTGTCAATATCATCTCACTTCATACCTTTCTTTGAGATATTCATGTTAATATAATGTGAATTAGTCATGGTTTCGAAAATAGTTTGGTTCTTGTCAACGAAATTAGGCTTATCAATTGGATTACTTGAAATAGGATAAATAGCCTCTAAAGTGTGATTACTGAAGGATTGTGTAATAATCCTTTCATTGTGAAAGTTTTTCGTATGACACATCATTATTGAACCTGAATGTTTCGACACAAAAATTGGATTTAATCTACCATTTTCCAAGTGTTTTCCAATTCCTTTTAAGATGTGTTTTGAAGAATATTAAGCTTTGTAAAACTTACATCTGGGAGTTTGGCTAAGCTCTGAGTTCTTAAAAGGTAGATCTGTGAAATCATTGTCTGAGTAAGATATTCTTGAGTTGTTAACTTTCCTACTACCATTGTAAT
Source organism: Nephromyces sp. MM_2019 (assembly GCA_015657535.1). Lineage (NCBI taxonomy): Eukaryota > Apicomplexa > Aconoidasida > Nephromycida > Nephromyces > Nephromyces sp. MM_2019. The sequence continues at coordinate 57,788 of JADHZB010000871.1, forward strand.
CAGCATGGCTAGCTATAAATGCAAGCAAGAGATTTAGTTGATGACTCTTATGTGACAAAAATTGATAAAGTGTTTTTTGATTTATCTTTTTCCTTACATTGCGGACTTAAGCCCTTGAGTAAAGTACAATTTAATTTTTTAGTAGTAAAAATTGATTTTAAGGCATCAACATTATATTCTGTTATATTTATGCTCTCACTTAACTTGTTTTTATTTCCACAAATATCTTCAGAGAAAAGAAGCTCCTTTGTTATGCAAGGTATCTTCCGCATAGTGACCTTATTAAGACTTTCTATCATTTTGAGGTTATCTTTCACCTTGGAAATTAGTTTTTTTTTTTAAAAATCTTTAAAGGAAACTAAAAAATCCTGATTTAATTACATTTTATTAAATTTTAAAAATATCAATGTAATCCTTTATCACACTTAACGTTAAATTCTAATAGCACAAACTGACAACATGCTAACATGAACAATTGGCTCAAGATTGCTAAATTTTACATTCCCACCGGTTTTTTGTACTTTTCATAATTTCTAGATATGCTTCACTTTATTTTTTTTTCTTTATAATTTATTATAGGATGCTTGCGCTCAAACTTATTTTAGCTGTATCTAAAAACAATGATTGAACACTTTTGATCAATTTTATAGAAATTAAGCTATGTTGTAACACCACTATTAAATTATATAAAGCTTTTGTACATATGGAAAAGAAAAATGAGATCTTTGGGTATTTATCTGATAAAAGAGCCGAATAGCCCTATTTACTGATGTAAAAACAAAGGTAATGTAATAAAATTCATAAGCTTAATGTAAAAAAAATACACCTCCGATAAGAAATTTCCAAAAAGGTTGTAAATAAATAAATCTATATGCACATATTTAATGCCATGTATAGTATTAAATAGTATTTAATTATCCAATTTATGTGATAAATCTTAAATATAATTTATGGAAATTCAGTTCATGTTAGAGATCCAAGGTCTATAAGAAATTCAAAGTTTATAGCGAAACCTCCAATAGCACATAGCCACTCTTTATGCAATAAAATTAAAATTACTATCTATCTTGGCTAAACATAACCTATCATCATATAGAGGAAACATGCTAAAGATAGATCCTAGGTTAAGCACATTTCTATAAATTCTTGTCGATTTATTAAAAGATGCCAAGAAAGAGTATCAAGGCAGTTTTTGAAACTAAATTTACTTTTTTTTTAAAAGGTAATCAATTATAATCAGTTTGGCTGCTGTATCGATTCAGTAATAATTTTAATTGAACCTAGCTGAAAATGAGTTCAAGCGTCAAAAAAAGTGAAAATAGCGCAAAAATAATAGCTCGGACAAGTGCCAGTTCAACAAAGGTTGATGACCCAATTAAATCCCTTCAAAAAGAAGTCCAAGCCTATGAATTTTTAATATGTAACGAGAGTTTTCTGTCTTGATCTTCATTTTATATAGACGCTAGTTACACAGGCTCTTAGAATAAAAATTGATTCCTAACATTTTTAAATTGAATTGATATTAAATTTAGACATAATAGCACATTGCTTCAAAGTGGGCTATTCAAAATTATTATATTAGCTTCTCAATGTATATATTCTTATTATAGAAAACTAGGCTAAGTTAAGCACATTGATGTGTTTCCAATTGTTCAGCTTTTTAATTTTTTTGCATACAAATATGAAACTCCTAACAGGCCACAAAAACAACCAGATAGAAAACATTAGGTCAGCAAAAACCCTGATTTTAGACAAAATTTCGGAGCTTAGTCTCGAAATAGAAGAAGTAAAATTCAATAGAAACAAAAAAATTGATGCTATTCAGCATGAGTTCTTAAGAAATCGAGACAATATGGAGTCTGTAATCATTGGATACAAAGATAAATTTAAACTTGAGCAAGATAAACAAAGTCCTTCCTATCAAACTTTAATAATTATAGTTTCTTTCATATAACCTTCCTAAGATGTGAAATAGAGCGAAAATTAGTATTGAAATTTCCCTAAACCCAAGTCTAAATGTTTCTAATATCCTCAGGACACTCAGAAGTTCGATTTATAGAGTTACAATACGAAAAAGCAAAAGAGCATAAGGTTAAGACTTATAATCTGAATAGATTAGAAAGACAGCAAAATCTATTGCTTTCGGAGACAGCTTCAGTTTTAAAGGTTAGTCTTTTCTAGCTATAAAATATTGTAATTTATTCCATTTTACAAATTTTGTAATGTTTTTTAGGAAATATTTTATAAAATATTATAAAGAATGCATCAATTTAATGGTATCTTTGGGAAAAAAGTTCATTACCCTTCTAAAAACCCTTAGAGCTAGAAAGATTTATATAGAGGTTGCTGTGAGTGTGCCCTTGCTATTGTGTAAATTAATAATTTATCTAATTTATACTATTAATAGTTTAGTTCTATTGAAAAGAAAATTATTATGTTTGATTAGTAATAAATATAGCAGAGATTCGCAATAAATCCAAACAAAACCAAATTATTTTGCTATTGGGATAGTTAAATTACAATATTAAAAATTCTAATATAAAAATATTAATATAAATATGTTGAAAAGTTGTTTTAAGATCTTACGATTTGATTAAATAAATATGATTTACATAATTTACATTAAAACTGGTTAAAATTGTTCCAATCGTATTGTGTTTAAGTGAAAAATTACTTGCAATAAACTTTGTTAACAAAATTTTGTCTTTATAATGTCTAATGCTGGGCTCTTTAATAGGGGGATTAATGTACACAAAGTTATAATCATGCGATAGGGGAGCTTGTAAAGCTTTCAAAATCATCAAAGGCATCATCAGTGTTATTCGAAGGTTCCTTTTTGAATATTTCACCTAATTTACAGGAGTAATACGAGTAGTTTTAAAACAGAATTTAGAGGCTCTTATTGCAAAGTAATAGTTTATTCTTACCTACTCCATCTTCGTCATCTTCGTCATCGTCATCATAGTATGAATAATTACGCACTTTGGATTTGGTCATACATGATAGGAAAAGGAATCGATGCTTTCTCTTATCGTGGAAAAAATAATCGAATGAGAATAAGCAATTCTCATCGTTAAATGGATTAGCATTACTGCCACTATCATAAGAGTATATATCAACGTCTTCAAGGGAGATAGCGTCCTGAGGTCAAATGTTTTATTTTTAAAAATTAAAAATCTAAGCAATATCATTTAAAAATATAATGTATTTACTTGAATAGCAGTCCAAAGCTCTTGGACGAATCCTGGAAAAACTTTTTCTACTACAAACGAAAGATTATAATTAATTGTGTCATAGGCATCTCCAGGGTTGGATATATGCTGAAAATCATCTGGAGTTAGGGTGCTATGTATTAATAAATAAAGATTTAGATTCGATTATAGTCATAAAAATCAAATTTAAGATAATAATAATAAGCAGTTTCTGGTTATATACCTAAAATCATAATCTGGAAAGCATTGATTAAGTGTAGAGATAAGGTTAATCATCAATTCTCTTTCTCCTTTTTTTAAAGATGCACTCAAAGAGTTTGAGCAACCCCATTTTGGTGAATCTAACCCTTTATTTATTATTTCACCTAAAGCTGCCTCACTGTAGAGATTTGGTAGACAATAAAAATATGAATGAAATTTTCGAAAAAGAGTCAATATTCTTTATTGATTACTTTGGGAGTTTTGCAGCTGTACTAAACAATTCAAGTTTTCCTTCAATAACTCTGTCGCCTACATCCAATCGTTGTAAAAGTACAGATAATCTGTTTAGAGCTGAATGTTCAAGGTATCTCATTTTGCGATTTCTTAAAATATCATTTACTCAAAAAAGTTAAGTGGCTCCTTTCCAAATTTGTTTTGAATATTTCAGGTGAGAAATTTGAAGTTGAAATTATGCTGGTTAATTTTTTTGGATATTTAGGTTCTTCAACCAGAGTATATTGAAAAAATGTTTGTCATGAAAGCAGGGTACCTATAAATTGTAAATGTTTAAAAAACGTAAAAAGTTATAATAGCGCATTTCCATGAGCAGTTTCGTGAAAATTGTGGGAACCTAATGCCAGTTAATTATTTAAACACGAAGTATTATAGTTAGAATGGATCTGAGGTGACCTATTCGACATAACATATATGTATTAATTCTTTCTCGAAAGTTATATGTGCATTGATTTCCAATTTGCCATCATTATTAGTACACATAGATGGTAAAGTCATTCTATTTGTGAAATGAGTCATTTTCTCAATATAATAAGATTTATGGTTAATATATGACTTTTATGTTAAAGGATAAGAGGACAATTAAATGTGTGAAATAGCTGTCCTTTATGAATACATCCGGTATAGAGAAGCAAGAAACAGGTGTGTAGGCCTTAAATATAAAGGAGGTGAAATTGTTTATAAATTTGAGAATGGTGAACTAATCTATAAAAATAATGTTTAATAACGGATCTTCACTAGTGATAAAAATTATAAACATGTCGATTGTATATTAGCGAAGCTAAGCTAATGAGTAGACGAAACGAGTTTTATAATGTTAACGGGTAAAAATCCAGTATGATTTATAATTATCTTTCGCTAATTTACCCAAAATGAGCTTGGAGGATAAATCAGGTTAAAAAGAAACATAAGTAAATAATGTCAAGTGCGATGTGTTAGTAGTTTTCCTACTCTATTAAGAAAAGATGGATGAAGCACAAGTTGTTTTTCTGAATTTATTTATGGAGGTAAGTTTGATATATAAGACAAGCTATTTGATGTGAAGCTGCCTTATGCTGGCTAATGAGAGTTTTTCTATTGAAAGTTTCAAATTAAAATGAAAAAGTTGCTGAGTGACATTTTGAGTTTACTTTAGCATCACTTGCATAATTTTGAGACATCACTAGATACATATTAAAAAGTAAACTTTTATTAATATCTAGAATCTTGAGCTCCCAGATTTACTAGTCAGCTCAATTTACTCACCGTTTGAAATTAAGCTTGAATTTAAGGTAAATAAAAGCAGTAGCATTTTGTAGCAATTTGGAAGCACAATGAATGGTTTAATAAGTCAAAAGGGAATTTTTATTCCAACACGGGATGTAGCTTCTTGTATTAAAAGGCTTACTTTTAACAAAATTTGAATTTCAACTTAAAGATTAAATATGAAAAACAGCACAAAGAGCTTATTTAACAACTTAGCAACCCTTAACTGTCGCATTTTATTTTCAGCAAATTGAAATGATTTGCAAAAATTTTTTTAACAAAATTCATTAGTAGGCCAAGTGCTTCACTAAAGATCGATGTATTATTGAGTCTTAACATCTTTAGGTTTATAACAATTACCTCCCAGAACTTATATATTTTAATAACTTTTAACAGCCATCGAATATAATATAATAAATTTAGCAGATTTGTAGGTGAATCGATATGAAAAGCACCAATTCTTAAAACTAATTTAAGTATATTGAGTTTTGTTGAATGTAAATAGATTAAATTTGATTTACAATAGTTGATTTTTCATGTTACGTTAATTGAAAATTATATTGAAACAAAATACTACTTTGAGGAATTCGAGCATTTCAATCCCAAATATTTTGAGTTAAATATAAAATTGCGTAAAATCATTTTTTTATGAATGAATTAAAATAAAAAAACTTGATTATTATTAAGCTATGACAATAATTAGATTTAGGAATAAAGAATCACGATAATATTTATAAATGTCATCTGTTTTTTAAGACTAGAGTGGTGCCAGAGTTCATGATTCAAAATTATGAGAAAAAGAGGCAATTAACAAATATATATTTAGCAAAGAGATTGTTGCGTGTTGCATTTTCTTGATTCCAAGACCTATGTTCAAGTTTTCAATGAATTTATAGAATAAAAAAAATATAATATCTCCTATGGTTCTTATCAGATTTTATTCAAAAGTTTTGGTTCTCATATTTAAGTAGCACTACAAGTTTCTAAGGAGTATCGATTTGTTTATGTTGGACTTCTTGAATTTAATGGAAATTAAGCTTTAGTATCATTATCTATAAAGACACAGCCAATAAGTTATGTGTATACCAAAAGTAAGTTCCCTTTAACTGATTTCCAAATATCTTTTAAATTAAAGGGTTTCACGAGTTTTTAGGGGTGTTATGCTGATTTAGCACTCCTGTTATAAGCTAAGACATAAATTGACAATTTTAAAAGGCTCTAGAAAAAACTATTAACTCTCAATAATCACATCTATTGGCACACAGTATGCGTGCCAGCAAGTGTTTGGCCAATGTGTACTCCTTGCTTTAGCACAAAAGAATTTCATTAGCTTACTTTGAGATTAAATTCATATATATCCTAAATTAAATTCAGGATACCATGAGTTGAGCTGATTATTAAAATTAATCAGCGCAAGATTATCAAGTTCCACAGAGAAAAAAGAGAAATTCAAATAATAGCTCATTTTGCTAAGAAATAATGAAAACCTTTCCCAAACAAAAATCTTCACAAGCTGCTTATGAATTCGCCAAGTCATTCACTCCTATGAATGAATTAGATAAAGATGAGGAGAGGCCATCCCTCATTGAGGGCAGTCCGCACCCTTTCATTGTTAGTTAAATACATATATAAATATATGGTCACTTTTTTGAAATTATTTATCCTAAATTGATTGTATCTTGGGGTAAACTTTTAGGTTTGAATACCTATCAGTCGATTTAAATTTTAATCACATAAATAGATAAATCTTAAAATTAAATCCATAACCCAAAATTTACTAATTCAATGATTTATCACTAATAGTATTAACTTTTATAACGTCCATGAATAATATTAGAGCGTCATATATTTGCCAAGGAGATCACTTTACGAAAAATCAACACATAACAGTGCAAAAAATAATTTCATCAAAAGTAGCTATTTATTATTACTTAAGAGCTTGAATAATTAGTTAAATTAACATTTCTCTTTGTCATAATGCTTTTATAACTTTATGATAATGTATGGACTGTTGAAAATAAATGTGTATTTAAATGTTAAACTAATGACTCATCTATTCAAAAGATTTACATAAATTTCAATTAAGCCTAAAGACGGACCAAGTCGAGTCATAGGAGAAATAGATTATCAAAAATGGCAAGATTTTGAATCTAAAATTGATTCTGAGGAGCTCAAGGATAAAACTTCCAATACAACTGAAAGTAACAAAAATAACAACTTCTACACTGGCTGTTCTCACGACCACTCCAAGGTTAATTTAGTAAAATTTACGCATAAATATTATGTGTACATCTTTGAAAAAACCCACATTTCCACATATTCTATTTGATACATTCAAATATAATTTGATCACACGTTACAAAAATGTTTTTTGGATTATAAAATAAATACAGTTATCATAACAGCTAATGAAATTTTAAATTCTTGGCTATGTTATTTCAATAGCTTTTAAAATAATGTTGAATGTGAACCATATAAAATAACCTCGCTGTCTAAAGCAGCATCTTTACGCACGATTGAACTTTTTTAATAATTAAGAACGATTAAAATTTACAAGGTTGATTTTATTTAGGAGAGACAAATGTTTGAACGGCCCATTGGAGAACAACTCAAAGCTTCACAACGGTTCGAATTTAAAATGATAAATAGAGGTTTATCTTAGTAATAAATTTTCATTCAGGCTCAATGGAGAGGGAAACCAAGCGTTCAAAGAAAAGAACTACGGTCTTGCAGCTGTGTTTTATAGGAAGGTGATAACTAAACTTTATATAACAAATTAAAGCTCCCTTTGAAAGCAAGCAAAACACCTAAAATTTTCAATTGTTTCTGACCTTAGGCTTTAATACAGTCCGATTATTGTTTCCCTGAAGAGGAGTGCGATAAACAGATCTATGATGAAACCAAATTGAGCAGCCTTTTGAATCTTTCTGCCTGTAAATTGAAAAATGGGATGCATGAGGAAGTATTGGACCTCTGTAATCAGGTGACTTATTAATATCTGAAAATCTATGAATCAATCGACGCCACTAATCAAAACATATTCTTGATTAGCTAGCACAGCAGAAATAATATGAATGCCCCTTACCAAAAACACAAACTCACTAAAAATGACTTAAAGGGTTACCTTAATAAATAAATATTAGAACTTATGGTATTAGGAGTTTCAAATGAATAAATTTATACCCTACACAGATAGATATGTTACTAATGCGTTTTATCTCTGCTTTACTTAAATTAATATGTTATAAAGACAGAAGTAGTAGAATCCAACTTTATAAATTAATACTTGCAGGCACTAGAAATAGACAATAAGAATTCCAAGGCTTATTATAGAATTGGTATTGCTTTTATATCCCAAGACAAATACCAGGAAGCCAGACAAGTATGCTAGGCACATCTAAATAATATTTTTTATGAACACATATTTATGTTTTAAATTTTTTAGAATCTATTAAAAGCATTGGAATTTCAGCCTAAAAACAACCAAATTATAGCAAAACTTAAAGAACTTGCACATTTGGTAGCTTAATACATTTATATTATATAATTTATAACCTATATGTATTTTAGAGATTATATATATGTAAAACTTGAAATAATTTACTACATATGCAAAGCTCACGATAAATAACACACAAAAGTCTTTTATGTGATGGCTATAAGAATAGATTTAAACACTATATTTATATTTCGAATTTGTAATATAAGTTTTATGCAAAGGCATACCTTAATACATTCATTAATGATGTATGTAAAGCAATAAATCAATTATACATCATTGGAGTTTTAATCACATTTTTTCTTTTGTTTTAGGAAGAAATATATATTAAAAAAAAAGCTAAAATGTGTAATAAAATGATAACTCAAATATGAGAGGTAAATTATCTATTAACAAGCTCAAATATAGCAAATAAAGTGAATCAAAATGATTGAACTTATAAGCAGTCTCTCGCACTTTTTACTATAAAGAATCAAAGCAAGAAAATAATTTTTTTGGGATTACATTCAAACATGATATAATTTCCTAAATTTATGTAAATTTATATATAAATTCAACACTAAGCCAACTAGATTGTCTCACATTAATTTTTCAGAAATAAAAATAAAACATATATATATATATATATATATATACACTTCTTTGAATTGAAACAGCTATATAAAGCCATGCTAACTATGACATCAACACCCAACACACGAGACAATATATATCTAAATTAAATGCTACAAATTTATTTCTTTTTTTTTAACTAACGGATTTTCATTTAGTTTTAAACCTGCATTTAAAATCCGATTCACTATGGAATAACAGCTTGGATGAAAACTTTGTGTAAATGATATTAAAATCAAGATGGTAGTTAAAAATTACAAAAAGGCTGAGATTCTTACTTTTAAATATTACTGATTATTTCTAAATTATTATAAATTAATCATTTTTAAAATTAAAAATTCGATCTCAATTTTTTTTAAAAAATTAATTCAATTTAATTTCAATACAAGCGACTTTACATATATTTTATTTAAGGTTAATTATTTATAGGAGAATATAGATATTGCAAACATGCTGATTAATAGCTACGCAAAATTTACATTTCTAAGGTCTTACAATTTCAAACTATAAAAACCAAAGCTTGATCATATCATTGATTTTAACAGCAGGATATTAACAATTTTTAAAAAGCAATACATAGTTAAACTTCAAAGAACAAATAATAAATTAAAAAGGCAACAAAATTGAAACTAATTTTGTTTCTTATGGCCTAATGTTTAAAATATTAAATAACTTGTAATCTTATTTTTTATAGGTAATATTAAGGTTGCAAACTTGTGAAATTTTAATAAGCAACTTGTATATTTCCATGAAAATACCTAAAAAATATTGATATTCCTTAGTTATCATTTACATATCTTGTACAAGTTTTTTTCATATTATTTCAGTTGCCAAGCTCAATGCTTCAATTTAACCCTTAACAATTTTTACTCTAGAGAAAGTTGTTGTTCACATAGTGATAGCAATCATATTATGATTAGCTCCAATCAAGAAATAACTTGTGAGCAATTGAATAATAGGATAAATTGTTTCAATTAGTGTCTTTTTGTATAAAAATAATATTAAAAATAACACCATTAAACTATGCCATAAAACCTTCTACCTCACAACATTTGAGCTCCATTAACATTAAAAATCATTTCTTAGTGATCTGACTTGAATCTACTGCAAATTTCTTACTTGGTGAGAAAACAATTTTCTCTACTTCATTTACTCGAATTAAACTTATTTTTACTCAACTCATCGAGAAAAACCTTACTAAGGAAACACTCCTCTTACCGTTTGACCCAAATGTTAGAAAATATCCAATCCGATCCAGAATATACTTATACGTTTTGTACTGTGTTTAAAATTAGTAAGATACAACATAACAAACTCTATTATCCCTTGGAATTTTGTGCGATTCCCTCTATATTCAATTCTTTTTCTGAATAATTAGCGAACCTACCTTTCAAACTGTTGCATCATATGGAATTTCAGGTTAGCACCTTAACTTGATGGTTTCTACCAAATTTAAAACAAAAAAGTTCGAACTTATTTATTTTTTCAACTATTTGTAACATATAACTTTGAAAGTTTTGACTTTTGCTATTACTAAACGAAGCTAATTTTGGTAGCATTGAATCACTAACTCTCAACTACTTCTCTGAAAAATAATCCTGGCTATTTAATCCCATTAACCATTTCTCCCATATATTGTCAATTATTTTGCATTGCCTAATCACTCCCCTACAAATTTATCAGTGCTATTTTATATTTTGAATGATTCTTCAAACATGTAACGAATATCTTGAAATTTTTTATTTATATCTACCAATATATGATAGGTTTTGATATATATCTTATTTTTTAGTGGGAGAAATATTTCTGAATTTATTCTCTTCATCTTTTTTTACAATTAGTAACTTCTTTCCGATAACCTCAAGTCCTACATCACCCTTTATCAATCGATTCGATGCCTCAGCACTTCGATGGTAACCCATTTATTTGTCGAATATATTTTTGCATTGAGAGTTAAAATTTTTGAGAAATTATTAAAATAAGTATAAGAATTATAAAGCAGCTCTAAATTCACTGCAAGGCCACCAACAAGAAAATATAGTCGACATAAATAAGGTTTCTAAAATATTTATTTCTTCTGATTGTATTTTTTTGCATTTGCTAACAATATGGCTACACTAATAACCTTCAGGGTAACTATTCTAAATCAAGCTCAAGAAGCCTTTCAACAAGGTCTGATGGCTATCATTCTCGAAGCAGGGAACGGAGAAGAAAAAGGAGTTACATAAGAAATTCATCGAGTAGAAGGATAAGGCATCGCTACTCAAGGTCCCCATCTCCAAGAAAAAGAAATCACTCACCTAGAACTCGTTCACCAAGAGCTCGCTATCCATATCATACCGGTTATGGGCATAGACACTCAAGGAGATACTCTACGACATCTTATAGTAGCTCGGAAAGAAATCATAGAAACCGTAGAAGACGGAGCCATATAAGAGAATCTCACAGGGAAGATAACCGAAATAGAAGCACTAGTTCCTCAAATGACCTAGACGGGAACGGATCACAGCCCAAGACTCGTAAAAATATAATCGAAATTGGTGGTTCAGGACCCGAGATCTTAGGTGGAGCAGCTAAGGCCCAAGCAATTGACTTGGACATTTCCAAAAGAACCACTAATGCACAAGATCCAAGCCCAAAAAAGAATGAACCAATACATTTGAAAATTGGAGAAATTGAAACTGAAAAAATTATAGATGACGAAGTGCAAAAGCAAATAGATATTGAAGTACAAAAGCGTGTTAATCAATTTATGAGCTCAGCGGCTTTCAAAAATCTCGTTGAAAAGAAAGTAGAGGAAGAAAAGGAGAAGCAAATGACCAAGATCGAGAACCAAATGGATCTCGAAGGAAAATTACTTTTGGATGAAATGAAACGGAAAAAAGAAGAGGAAGCAAAATCTAAAAAGGAAATTGAGCTTATCTTAGCAGAAAATGACATGAGAGTTAGGCAAGAGCAAACTCGCCTTGCCGAAGAGTTGGCAAAAGCCGATGAAGCACGCTTATTAGAATTACAAGAGCGTGGTCAAGTTAGAGAAAAAGAAAAACGCGAAAGAGCGATGCTTGGAAACAATCATAATTCGTCTGCATTGGGAAATGATTTAGCATCCCGCCAAAAATTTTCATTCAAAATGACACAAAATACATTTTGAGAATTTTTTTTCACCTTCTATCATTCAAAATTATATAATCTTTTACAATCTTGTTTAAATTTTCAATAGTTTATTCTAAATACTTCGATAATGCAACATCGAAGATGATACCAGATTCGAACACCCTTCATAGGTATAAAAATCTCATACTCTACAAAATCCACATACCAAGGTATTTTAATTTTTTTGAACCTGTGAAGTTTTAATCAATTTGGAACGAAACACTTATTCAATCTTATCTTTGTCTATATTAGAGTAGAGTTAGTTATATTCTATGTCTGTTCCGATATAAAATGTTATTACCATAAAATCTGACAATATATTAGTTTTGTAAATATTCCACTATCTACACTAAATTTATTTCAAGCTTATCATAATTAAAATTTTTGACTAATAAAACTGCTTACAAGTCATAGCAAAGCATCATAATATCTTATCTAACATATCTTTGTTAATGCCGTTAAAAATGATGCACACCTTTGATATTTAATTCAGTCGAGAGAAACTTGCTAATTAAAGCAAATATATTCACTTATAGTAGAAGTTTCAATATGATATATTGAGGAAATGAACATCTTAGGCTTTTTGAAATTATAAAGTAAATCGATTTCCTTATTCCACAATTTTTAATAGATATTATGTCTCTTTAGATTTTTAAATATTACGATTTTTATACACTTTACAATATTTGACATACCTATAATAGTTATATAAACACTATAGATATTTTAATCAACTTGAAATTATGAATATGGATAGTGAAAAAAAGTAGTATGCTTGAAAACACTTAAAATCTTCAAAATCGAAAATAATTTTAACATTGTGTGTATCAATGAAGCTCAATAAAATGACCTCTGATTAATAATAACTTTTTCTAATCCTCATGTGTTATAATTTTAAGATATTCTTTACATAAATCTCAACAAATTAAGCAAGACTTTTCTCCACATATAAAATTTAGCATCAGAGATACAAAATGATTACTCATTTATTCAATAAGTTTAATAGTAAAATCATTCATAAAACAATTAGGAAAAGCCAAAGAAAATTTTTAATCATGTTAAATCATTAGGAAACTCAAAAATATATCTAAAGAACTTGAAATGTGAGTGATATATCTAAAAAGGGTACAATTTCTTACAAAGTATTTAGAATTGAGATACCCTTGCTTATGAATTATATGAATTTTCGTAAAATTTATGATTAAAAGAAGTGTCTGTGTTAACATCTTATTTGGAACTGCTGCAAAGTCTACTTAGCCATACCTTATCTTTACTGTAGTTTATGCAATTTTCTTTAAAGAATAATTATAATATTTGAGAATTTGTTAGAAAAATTCAATCTTCTCGAGGCATATTTTCTTTTTATTAAAAAATCGTACTCAATGAAAACCTTATAACTATTAGTAAAATTCTAAGGCTACAAAGTAACGATTGCGAAACAAACCTGATTTAAAAAGAAAAATCACAATTCTAGGGTAAGCATCATTTATGCTACTCAGTGCTTCTAACACCCACATTTTATAAACAAGCCACACTTTTGCTACCTCAAAAATTGTTTATTATACGCCCACAAACTCTGCTTTAGTATTGTTAACACATTGTAGCAACTGTATGCTTCGTACAACAGTCCCTATCCTCTTAATATTTTTTTACGCCACTAACTTATTACGAGAAGTTAAAATTTTTACACACTGATTCAATTGCTACTTACTAAGCACACTGTAAGCCGCTTAAAATTTACAAAATATAAATTTAACTACCGGTAGTCATTAACAAATCTTTTTAAACTAATAATCCTATGTGAACATCAGAAATAAACACCTAGTAAAACAAGCTCAACGCTAGCGTAGTCATTTCGGACACACAAAACCAAACACAAATCTATATAAGTATAAGATACATATACACATTCTTGTATATTGCAAAAACACTCACACACAAGCTCACACAGCGACGCACAAACAGACAAGCACACACCACGCACACACATCGCACACAATATGTACACTCCACAAGCTCACACCAATCAATCCCCACAAATATAAGATAAAAACATTTGTGTACAGTTATGAACACACAAATGTATACATACACATTCGATAACACATACACATATAGTTACGTAAACACAATCCGTCTAACCCATATACAAGCGTAAAATTGAACATGCAACTGTATATACACTAAAAAATATTCCCCCCAACTCCCACCAAGCCTTATCCGGTGTAATCCCACCATTACAACTGATGCTAACCTTATTGCTAGTTGCTGTTTGGTGGTAGCTTAAAGTATACCCGCTTCTTTTTCCTCAGCCCAACTTTCCCTTTGTAACAATACTACATCTCAAGTACACTCTTCATATTTGTTGCTTATTTGATATACCAATTTCTACTTGGTGCTACTACAAATTTGTTACTGTGAGAGGTAAATGTGTATTTCCTAAGCAACTTTGATTACTGATATAATATACATACTCGAACTGAACGAAGCATTTGTTTCACATTTTGTGGTGCAATTGAAAAAATTGCGATGTGTTGATTTTGTCTTAGCTGTTACATCGAATTTATTATAAGTGTAGCAATTTCCTAATACCCCAAAAACTATTTATGACACAAACTGACTTATAAAATTAACAACTGTCAACCTTTGGATTGAAATTTCCTATACCTAATCATTAAATTAGTATAAAACTCCTATTCAAAATGCATAGTATGCCTTTTATGTACCTTCCGATTGATTTACCGGAACCAACAGCTCCCCCTACTTCGATTTCCACAGGTGATGAAAATAGTGAAAGCTACAAACCAGCTTTTGTTGAATCTTCCGGTATGAATCAAAAACAAGATAATCCAAATTCCAATAATTACAGCTCATATCAGCAATACCCAAACTCGAGCTACTACCCACAGAGGCAAACAAACTATTACCCATCAAACTCATACACCTGGGGAGCAACTTACGCACCCGATTACCCTAACCAACCTAATACGGGCTATGATGGGAGTCAGAATTATAATCCCAGCTATTATCCTTATCAATCAACACCAGGATACCCTAGTTCCAAGAAGAGCGAAGGATTATCATATGTAAGTCTATGATACCTTGAAGATATTACATAAAAAATGTGGAGATTTATATGAAGATATTTAGGCACATATGAAGTTAAGAAGTAAACCTTTACTATCACTAAGACACTCCCTGTGTAGGAATAGGATTAGTTAATATCCGAGGAATTTGTAATAGCAGCAAACTCTCCACCCTTTATAAATACTCATAAATCTATTATAATCATTAGCCAAGTTATAAGCATACCGAGTGAATATATCTAGTTAACCAAACATAAAACTTTAAAGCACACATTATTCTTTAAATACTATTGATATAAGAATCTTACATAAAATGTTGTCTATAACCTTGAAAATGAAAATATATACATACGAATACTATCATATTTCCTATCTAAACTTGCTCAGAAACAATACATCTTTAAGTTAACATATTTCGACTCTATATAAATATTTATATATATATAACTTTCGCAACAGGATGAAATTAGATTTTTAAATGCCCCTCAATACTTTGTATCTCCAACTGTCTCTGTTGGACCCGCCTCTTTTGGTGTGCAAACTAAGACTGGGCTGCCGCTTGGATTTGTTTTCCAACCTCTAGCCCCAGTCCCCGAAGGTTATCCAGAAGTACCCAACGTCGACTTTAAAGAAGGTTTGTTAGCTATTCTTGAATGCCTAACTACCATGGACAGTAGTTAATTTGAAAGATCACATATACACGATTTCTTAAGTATCCACACACATCCCTGTCCAAACTTTAAACAATTTTTAAAAGTACACACACACTCATTTTCTTAAGAATCAGCAATAATGATAACTTAGTCACATCAGAACCTTTTAAAACGCCTTTCGATATTATTTAGTATAAACAAGAGTAACATTTCGTAGTTACATAGATGCATCTATATCATCATAGATCACCTTAAACACAAATCAATAAACACAAACAAACCTTAACAAATTCATTCACATATTATTTCCAATTAATAAACAAACTTTTAATGCCTACCCAATTATTAATTTTAGCTCCATTAAGATGTAAATTTTGTTCGGCATATATAAACCCTTTTGTAAAATGGGAGTCTAATGGAGATCGCTGGTTCTGTAATATGTGTGGGAAATTAAACAACACACCTGCTTCTTATCTCAATATGAAACCTGCCGATGCAAATGTAATATACATGTGTGTAGATTAACCTTTACTACTTTTTCAAACCATTAGACTTACGCATTTTATAAATTATATCTCAATGATATATAAATCCCCTACACGCGTTTATAGATTTTATTTCATTTTCTACACATTATTAGGGTAAACGAATTAGTAGAATGGATAGGCCTGAATTATCTAATGGATCATATGAAACTTCAGTAACAAGCTCCTATATAGCGCGCCCACCTCAACCACCTATTTTTATGGTATGATTTATTTTTTAATTATGAATTATACACATTGAAATTATATTAATAAGTGTATATATACTCCTTTCTCTTTACACATCCTTCATACTTTATTACTTTTAATTATCAAAAATACTATAAAATTTTTAATACTCAATATTCTTAATTTGCAGTTTATTATAGAAGTCTCTGCCAATGCTGTACAGACTGGTCTTATCAATGCGGCTTGTACAGCTATTAAGGTTAGTGTATGTACATACAGCAAATCTGATATTAACAAGTTATTATTACACCCTATCTTGAAATGGGGTATAAATTAAATACATATAATATATATTTACTACATACACATAAACAAAATCACTCACCATATTTTACCTTATTCTCACCACATTTTATTAAACAGGGATATTTCTAATCAAACATTTCAAACAAACAAGTATATATATATATATATATTTTTAGAATATCGTTGAAAATGAAATTGGGAAGAATTGGAGTCGGGCTAAAATTGGAATTATAACATTTGACTCATCTGTTCATTTCTATGACATTTCCTCCCAACTTTCACCACCTAAAATGTTGGTCGTCCCCATTTCTGATTTATTTTTACCTCTTTCAAAAGATATACTAGTAAATGTTAAGGAATGCTCACGAGTAAGTATATATTTGTTTATATATATATATATGTAAATACACACATATATGGATGAATTTTAACTCATACACACACAACTTAGTTGCATAATAAAATAACACACATAAATTTTGTTCAACACTAATATAAACATAAATTACATAAATATGAATGCACACACAAATTATTTGCTTACTGATACTCACATAAACTTCGTGATTACTACTAAATACACACACACACACATTTGCATACACAGCTACATTTTTATGCATAATAACACACGTAAACTCAATTAGGGGATATAATTGAAAGTGAGGTTAATGGGTAGATATTGTTTTCATATGGTATATATGTGTACGTACACTCATTTTTTTGTGTAAAAGATTAAATATATGTATAAATTTAAATACTTGATACATTAAATCTTTTTGAAACATAAACAACAACTCTTATGTCATAATTGCAGGCTATTTTAAATCTTTTAAATCGTCTACCCGATATGTTTACTAACAACACAATATCGGAAACATGTTTGGTATGTTTTATTTTGTTTACATAGTAATCTAGTTCACCATTCTAACCCCATTTATTACACACTTTACAACACAAGATTTAGATTATATTTTGCGTTCTCAATTTAAATTTTCATAAGGTTACATTTATAACAATTTTAAGAATTTTACACACACAACATACACTTTAAGACATGAATATACTTATATAGTCCATTTATGAAATATCATGCTAAAATCCTCAAAATTTCACACATATATATAATACTTTGTATACACATAACATCTTACACACACACATCCCCTTACATACACACAACACCTTACACACACATATAACAGGGCAGTGCTATTGAGGCTGCTCATATGGCTATGAATCATATTGGTGGTAAAATGAGTGTGTTTTTCTCAACTTTACCGAAAATCGGTAAATACGCACTTGCTGGTAAGAGTCGATCAAGTGTTAACCAAAATGGTAGACGTATGCAAAATGATATGCATTTCTTAAAACCTTTGGATGATAGTTTTAAGGTGTGTATAAATATACACATTTATTTATTATAAATCTAGATATATATACATCTAGTTTATAGAATTTGTAGGTTATACACATACTATGTATAAAAAAAATTCTTTATAAACATAGAATTGATTTACACACAATATCTAGGATATTCTCTCGTTTGAAATCAATACTTTATATATTATTAAATAAACACCCATTTATATGTTACTAATTATACACTAAATCAAACACTACACTTAAATACAAATATATATATAATAATTTAACACACCTACAAACAAACACACTTACATACACACACACTTACATACACACACACTTACATACACACACACTTACATACACACACGTCTTTCTGATATCCCCAATTTGATTTACACCCACCCACCTATAAAATAATCTACACACACACACACAGGATAAGGCAGAAGAACTCTGTGAAAAACAAATTTCAGTTGATTTGTATGCCTGTCCAACCCAATCAGTTGATTTGGCCTCACTTAGTATATTTTGTAAAATTACGTCTGGAAATTTATTTTATTATCCACAGTTCGGAAGTTTCTTACACCAAGATAAAATAGTGAGAGAATTAACACACAATCTCTTTAATAATATTGGGTATGTGTGTATTGTGTGTATTGTATGTGTGTGTATTGTATGTGTGTGAATATGTAGGATTTTGGGGGAGGGGGTGGGGAGGTATAGGATTGGTTATAGTGTGTGTATATATTTATGGGATTGGGTTTAGTGTGTGTATATATTTATGGGATTGGGTTTAGTGTGTGTGTGTGTGTGTGTGTGTGTGTGTGTGTGTATTTATGGGATCGGGTATAGTGTGTGTGTGTGCGCATTTATGGGATTGGATATAGTGTGTGTGCATTTATGGGATTGGATATAGTGTGTATGTATATATGGGATTGGACATAGTGTGTATGTATATATGGGATTGGGTATAGTGTGTATTTATATATGGGATTGGGTATAGTGTGTGTATATTTATGGGATTGATTATAGTATGTATGTATATATGGGATTGGGTATATAGGAGTACATAATTTGACACATTTGTGTAGGGGTGTATTATTCGAAATATAGAGTTTATGTGTGATTTTAGATTTAAATTGATAATTTGGTGTGTATAGGGTATCAAATGTCAAATGAATTGTATATATAATACTTATATATCCATCTTATTTTAATGTGTTTATATAGTGTTTCTAATGTATAGTATATAACCTATAAATGTTATATATATATATTGTGTGTGTAAGGTGGGAATCTATTTTGAAATTCAGAGTAAGTAAAGGCCTGAAATTAACAAATTGGATGGGCCATTTTCATCTCAACCCAACTAAATTAATTGTACCACCAAATTTGAAAACATCACAATCTATAACTGTCACATTAGAACTCGAAGAAGTGGTAATTATACACATTTTTGTTATGAACACTTTTGTATTCATTTACACATTTAATTTATAGTACATATTCATTTCATACAGCATATCCAATTTTTGTATCTGTTTATTTACATATACCATATTTATTAGATCGTTATCTATACACACTAAATATATACATATATATATATATATCTTTAAAATATGAAGAATTTCATTTAAGAGTGGATTTATGTGTGCATGTGTGTGAGTATGTATATATACATGTATGTAGATAAATACTGTCACCATAAAAGCATAATCTATGTTTATTTTATGTGTGTTTACACTATGTTACACACATTTATAATTTTAAATAGCTACCTCAAGACGCAGTTCTCTATATACAATGTGGTTTACTATATACCAATCCAAATGGTGTACGACTATTAAGAGTTCACACATATGCCCTCCCAACATCAAGTGACCCTATGGTAATACAATTTATACACACACATTAAATAAATGTGCTTTATATATGGATTAATTTTCATAATAATTCATGTGTATTATATACATTTTTGATTTATATATCTCAGACTGTTATTAATTCGATGAACGCTGGTACAGTAGCCTCAATATTGTGCCAAAACTCGATTGAAACGGTATTAAAATGAACACATATATCAATAAATTTATATTTTTAATTACCATATCTTTACACATTCAATCTATAATAACACACACTTTACCTAAATCTATAAACTATATAGGCACTATCTACTTCTCTAGCTGATGCAAGAAATTTCTTAAACACACAATGCAAACAAATTGTTTCTGCACAATCTGAAAGTGTTTCTTATGGTACAAGATTACTACTAATGTATATACTTGGTATACTCAAATCTATTGCCTTTCGTGAAAGTCAAGAAGGTAAATATTTATATAAACACACACACAAACATTTATATATATACACACACATTTATATATATATACACACACATTTATATATATATATATATATATATACACATTTATATATATATATATATATACAACTTACACAGATAAGACACAGCCTACACACATTATATATAACATAAAACTTATACATATTAAACACAACACACACACAACACTCACACACAACACTCACACACACACATGACACACACACACAAATAACACACACACACAAATAACACACACACACAAATAACACACATACAAATAACACACACACACACAAATTACACACACACACACATGACATACACACAAATAACACACACATAACTATACATATATTTATATACAGTTACTGCTGATATGCGAATTTATCATCTTCGTCGATTAGAAAATTTACCACTTGACTTACAAATTCCATACTTCTACCCAACCCTACTTCCCCTACACAATTTAACTGAACGACAAGGCTACTCTGATGACAAGTGTGTGTGTAGATAATTTGTTTGATGTGTATGCGTGTAGATCACTTTTTTGATAGGTGTGTGTGTGTGTGTAGCTAATTTTTCTTTTATAGGTGTGTGTGTGTGTAGCTAATTTTCTTTTATAGGTGTGTGTGTGTGTAGCTAATTTTCTTTTATGGGTGTGTGTGTGTGTAGCTAATTTTCTTTTATAGGTGTGTGTGTGTGTAGCTAATTTTCTTTTATAGGTGTGTGTGTGTGTAGCTAATTTTCTTTTATAGGTGTGTGTGTGTGTAGCTAATTTTCTTTTATGGGTGTGTTTTGATCGCTTTTTTGATAGTTATGTAGGTGTAGATAACTTTTTTTTTGTTGGTATGTTTAGATGATTTTTTTGATAGATATGTTTGGGTAGATAATTTTTTTTTTTTATAATTTTTTTGATAAGTGTATGTGTGTATGACTTCTTATGTTTGTATCTTGATTGTTTCTTTATTCATGTATTTACACATACATTTTCCTTTTATGTATATATATTGAATGTTATTTGTGTGTACATGAATCTTTTGTTTTTTCTGTATGTATATATCTTATCAGTTTATCTGTAATATTACCTGATCCACTCAATCTTACACAACAAGTTCTATCTGAAGATGGTGCTTATATATTGGACGATGGAGAAACTATGTTACTATGGATAGGAAGGTGCATTTATACACACATATATATGCAAATACACACGCGTAACTGACTAGTTTTTTAATTTTTTCATGTTATATACATCAAAAATACTTATACACACATTTAGATATACATACATACCCACATCTTGATATACACATATACCCACATCTAGATATACACACATACCCACATTTAGATATACACACATACCCACATCTAGATATACACACATACCCACATTTAGATATACACACATACCCACAT
>JADHZB010000873.1:4512-40705 GCA_015657535.1 Nephromyces sp. MM_2019
TATATATATATATATATATATATATATCCACATGTGTTGTGGATATATATGAATGATTAAGCTTGTATATGGATAGATGGATGTATTTGGGTAAATGTATGAATTTTAAGAAAATGTGTTTGGGTGTATGATTATATGTGGATATGTATATTTGATAGCTTGTGCGTGCTTGGTTGGATGTACTAAACTATATGTATATATGATTTGGATGTGCAAAAAGGTGTATGTATGTATGTATTTAGATGAATTAATTAATATGTATGTGTTTACATGTATAGATGTATTAAGGTGCATGTGTATGTGTCTTTAGATGTATTTATGTAAATTATAGGTGTTTATGTTTGTGAGTAAGGTTACCTGTGATACTTTAGGGTCGAGGATGTATTGATAATTCAGTACAACAACATTTGCTACTTGGATAAGACGTCTAGATGCAAAGTAGGGGCAAATTGGAGTTATTTTTCCAATACGAGGGTTATTCCAATTTGCACACAATTTCTTAATATCTTCAATAGTGTACACACCTATTTTGAATAGTATAATTTACATAGAATAATCGTCCCAAAATATATTCTCTTTAATTAATTTTTGGGTGTGAATAAGGTTGAAACAAAGTTAACATACTCCAATGAAATTATCATAAAATATATAATATGTAATGAATATAGTATATAATATAGAGTTCATAATATAGAGTGTATAGTGTAAGGTTTAAGGTTAATAGTGTAGAGTATAACAAATAGAGTATGTCATATAGAGTATATCATATAGAGCATAATGTGTAAACTATATAATATAAAGTATATAGTATTTAATAAAAAGTATGTAAAATAGAGTATAGATAGTTTATAAATTAGAGTATATAATTTAGAGTATATAAAATAGAGTATATAAAGTAGAGTATAGATAGTATATAATATGGAGTATAAAATAAAAAGCGTGTAAAGAGAGTATCTAATGTAAGGATAGTTTTTGTGATATAAACTTTAAAATTATAATTAATTTTAGATTTGGTCAAACCTGAACGAAATATAGAGTTGGACCAGTATTGTTCAAACCGTTCAAAATATTCACATAAGCCATCTGGAAATTTCCCTGTAGAGAAAAATGAGAACATTCATTTATGTTAAATATGTGCCAATAATTGGTGTATACATTCGATAACTTAATAAACATGATTAAGTGCTGTTATTACACATGTTATATATAATAAGTTAAATATAAATCAATGAGTGATAATTAACAATATATATTGTAATTCCCTAACGACTAAAAATCTTTTAAAAGAAGAACAGATTATTACTTATATAGTTTACACATTAAATATATAGTAAAGATATATAAGTAAGGTATATACTAAATTAAGATGAATTATATAAAAGAAAATTTGTATATACAACATAAATGAGCGTAGATGTATAGAAATTTTATAATATATTGAAATTAATTCTATAAACAGTGTATTGCATCTCCTATATAAAGTAAAATAGTTGGATTATAAATGTGTAATAAATTAAAAATAAATATCATCGTTATAACCTGATGAACAACCTGATTCACCCTGACCTAAGTCCTCTATATCTGGTGTAGAATTTTCTGTATTTATAGAAATTGTCGAGTTCAATTTTTGTCTTACCCAAGGAGCAGTCATTTTTCTACCTGGGATTTCACATATAGATACATGTGTGTGTAGGTTATAAATTTTATTGAGATTACAGATATTTATAAAGCTGAGAGAGGCATATATACAGAGTGAGTAATAGCACTCTTATAGTAAAAATGTGGCAACAATATAGTGATAGAAAATATGAATTATAAGGATTTCAAATGCTATCATTAAGCACAAAGTAAGGATCCTGATATAAATCGTTTATCTTACAATGCTCATCAATTTTCTCTCTATCCGCTAAGTGGTTTACACCTGGGTGGATACACATATTGCGTCGAGCAGATAGCCCAAGGCCTAAAATGTGCCCTCGTCCTAAATATCAAAAAGTAAATAAGTTATAGCGGTGATAGTAATGTGATAAATATATAATAAAGAAGAATCTTTGTACTTATATACAGACTCATCAACAAATCAAATGGTTAAAAATTGTAATTCTAGTTATCACCCAGGCAAATTAAAAAGGATCTTTTAATATTCACTTTTACGTACTAATAAGCTCAGCTTTGCTTAATTGCTCTTCTTTCACATCTGTAGGCTTGTTATTATCACCCGTATTCACTGGCTCAACTTTTACAGAATCGTTAAGGATTTTAAGTTGTTGAATTTGATAGTCAACAACTTTCCTAAGTTCAAGTAATGCTTTTTCCATTTCAGGTACCGTTCGAGTACAATAAATCAATTTCCCAGTCGATGGATGGGCCAACTGATAACTTGTGATAAGTGAAAATAGTGATACTGTCTTGCCTGGAATTAAAAATAATGTAAAAAAATTATTCACAGGAAATATTTGTGCTTGCATATATAGATAGATGATGCGAATAATCATTCTTGATGGTATGTACATTTCAATTTCAACAGTTCAATAGTATATATATATAGCAACTTCCGAGACTGAGTTTATACATATATGTGTGTAAATTGGTATTTGTGTCTGTGTGTATGTATGTATGAATACATGTGTATATGTATGTATGTATAAATATGTGTATGTATGAATTGATACATGCTTATATATGTGCAAATGTGTGTGCCTATGCATGTGCGTATGTTTGTATGTGTGTATGTGTGCATGTGTGTGTATGTGGGTGCGTGTGTATGTGTGTGTGTGCGTACTTATATATAGTATTAGTGAATTTAGGAGTATATACATATGTATGTGTGGATTTAAATGAATGTATATGTATTTGTATGTTTAAATATGAAATATGTGAGTATAAACTGATGGATTCGTCTATATAAATATGCCTATGTAACCCAAGGAACTGGGAAGAATTGAGCTAATCAGATATGTATAAAGTAGAGCTATTCTGCTAGGTTATTTCCGCCATGAGTCAAGTTATCGATGTTATTAAAGCATAAAGAAAAATATAGACACCCTCGAAAAAACAAAGCATCTAACCTGTGCCAGTAGGCATTTCTAATACTCCATGGCCTTTAGCATCCAGAATTCGTTTTAGATAGAGCATATAGGCATATTGCTCTGGGTAAATAAAATCATATGGGAAATAGACCGCCAGGTCCTCAATCTGTAGTTTTACCATATCTGTTGTTTTTTATAGCTCTAAATTCTAAAGGCTTGTGTAGTTGAATTGATGGATGATGAGTTCTAAATTTGAATAGGTAATATGTAGTCTTGAAGTAGCTACTAATATCTAGGGCTCAATGCAGAATTAATCATTTAGAAAACAACTAAATAGCTTACAGAAGTTTTTACGAGTGATTTTTTAAATCCTGCTTGGAAAGTCGAAGAAATCGCATGCAATTCATTAGTCAAGATTTGCCCATTATAAGTTTTTTGAAACCATATATAATGAATAATGGGGCTGTGGTTCTAGCGTATTCTCCGACTTTTGTTTATATGTGTGTGCTTAAACATTAAAATAGCATTACTCTAGCACATCGCTAGTAATAATGGTGTAAATAGCATCTTTTGAATAGTGTTTGATTTCTTATACTTTTTCAATTCAACTTTTTAAAGCTAAAATACCTACTCAATACGATTGATGGGATAGCATAATGATTATGGCTATACGTACGATGCCAAACCTCAAAAAATGCTCAATAAATAAAGAATGTTTGCAAAGTTTGAATATATCTTAGGACTTACTATGACTGCGGATAATAAATTGTTTTATATTAATTCTATAAACGTTTTCCATTTAGAATTTTGGTACTGGGATCAATCCAATTCAATCACACTAGAAAACATTTTGAGCTCATCTCCTTCGAAACAAGATCGAAATAACTTGTGAAATAAATTTGTAATTAAGCAATTAATATAGAAACTAATTTCATTCATACTATTGAATCACTTTGAAGTGAATTACAATTGTTCCTATCCCAGAGGATCTTTGTTCAATAGAGAAACGAGCTTAGCCAATTACTTAAGCACAAGTGCCACCACAATCAAAAAGAAATCAACACAACTAAAATTCTTGTGTAAACAAAGATATTAAAATTATATCAATTGCTGCAAAAAATTTGGGGTTTTGACTACAATTTAATCTCAATTAAATAAAACTCATTAAAAAGCTTCAAAAATCATTCGTGAATTCAATTCGAAAGGAAGGAATACTTTAAATTTGCAAAAGGTTTGATGAAGCTCTTGGAAAAAAGGGTTTCAAAAAAAAGTTCTTAATCATATTGTGACATGAGAGTTTCCATCCAAAGGGTTTCAAAATGTTTGGAATCTAATTTTATCTTATTTGATGGTTTGCACCATTGAAATTATAACAATGGGAAATATACAAAGTTTTAAGATTGAAATAGATATTTTGTAAGCATCAGAAGTTGTGTAAAGGAAAATTAGTTAGGGCTTCTAAAACTTCAAAAATGTTTGAGGATTTAATTTGAAGCAATTTATAGCATAAATTCTCAATCTTCAATTTTTAATCGATCCTAATTAATTGTAACTTTGGATTTTCCATAAAATCCGTATAAGAATAATTTAAACCTGATGGTTGTTTAATATTCGAATTCTCATCTGTTGAGTAATAATTGCTAGTCTGCCTAGATGATATTTGACTGGGGCACAAAGCTATTGCAGCTACTTGTACAGATCGACTATTTTTACCTATAAGGACATTGAAATAAAATAACGATCTAAAATGTGTCAGATTTGTATAAATCACTGAATAAGTATTTCATTGAATGATGCCAATTTATAAATAATTTAATTTAAAAAATTTTAGCTATTGGAAATGAGAGATTCGTTTGGGAGCTAGTCAGAGGTAAGTTCAAGGTGTTGATAAGTGATATTTCTTTGAATAGTAGCTTTATTGTAATATTAATATTGAGAAATCTTAAGATAGTTAACAGTGTGTAAGCTTATAGATTAGTTCGGAATGCTTTCAAGCTTATAAAACTAATATAGTTAAATTACTCTTGTAATTGAAGGTGATATAGATGTATATAGTATTCGATCCTAGGCTTTAAGACATACCTTGATATCCAGTATGTGCAATATCAAAAGCAGTAATCATATTCCTCGAGTACCAATTGGTGTTTGGCCTAATATTTGGGACCGAGTTTACGTCATAAACCCCTTTGATAGCAAGTTGACTATCACTCTGTGGAGAACGTCCCAAGAATTGGGGAATATCCCATATCTAGTAGATAGTTGATTGTATAATATGAATAGGGAGTGGAATGCTATATTAATTATTTAAAATTTATTGTTAAATTAATTTTATTACAAAAGTTAATTGTAAAAAGGATACATAAATAACTAATAAGCTATCTGATATACCTCTACAACACCTTCCTCATATGCTGTTAGAAGGTTTGTTGGTTTCAATGGGTTAACTAGTGCAGATACTATGCTTTTATTTGGAGAAATATCTAAAATTATAAGAGAAATATAGATTTGTAAAATTGGATAAATAAGCAGATTTCTAACCAAATGGTATCTTCTTATTAGAAGCCTTGGATGTTGAAAGTTGTCGCATATCATGTATAGATAAAGATGAAGTTCGTTGATTAAGTTGCTGAATAGGAAAAACTCATAATAAAGTTGATAAGAGTGTAAAAAGTATAAAGTTATTAAGTGTCAGCTACATTATTATAGAAAATAAAGCTCGTGAAATATTGAAACTCACCATTATATACTGATCTGAAGCTGGGGTATGTAACCATGATAAGGTTGAAAACTCCAATTTTGGAGGGGAGTCGATCTATCGAGAAGCAAATAAGTGTAATATATGTGTGCACTAATAAAGCCGATAGAAACATTTGATAGAAATACTAATTAAACAAGCCAAAGCATGGTTGATAGAGTATAATCTTACTGTCAGTGGGTAAAGTGGTTCTCTGTCATCGATTAAGTAGAGGTCACCATTCCCAAGAGAAATGGCAATTATATGATCGGTGCTACCGTATTTAACATCACAAACAGGCATTACTCTCGAGTCCAAAACTTTCTTCAAAGGAGAATTGGAAGAGGATATCTGTGACGTATAAGAGTTTTCATTGTTGGTAGCTTGTGGAAAGGACTTTGGAGAAAGAAGAGATGATGATATAGCCTTTACTACGTCAACATGAGAGTTTGATTTCAAGTCCCACTTAGTAACCTTTCCATCAATCCCTGTACTCAAAATATGGTGAGGATTGATCTTTGACCAATCAGAACCCAAATATGGGCATATAATGTCATCGGTATGATTTTTTGATTTCAAGTTTGTTTCTGATGAATGATAATTAATTGGGAAATAGATAAGGAAGCTCAGAAATTTGCTGGATATAATGGATAACCTTTAAAAGTGGGAGTTGGAAGAGTTTGAATATGCTTTCCATTCTTGTAAAGCTTAATAGTATCCGATAAAGTCAAGAAGCACAACTCTTCAGACAATTCCTTAAAAGAGAAGTTAGAAATGATATTTTGATAGCATTTTAAGTATATGGCTAGTAAGATATTAACATTAGATAAAATTGTTTATCAACGTTGCATTCATGATGCAGTGAATCTCTGTAAATTAAAAATCAAAAACAGCCGAAATAGATTTATGACTACCTTTGCCAAAGCCCATTGGATTTTTGTAACAGGAAAAGGTAATCCAAAACGAGATATTAATGAAAATTTACCCTCTTGGGCTTCGAATTTGTAGAGATCCAGTAGCTGTGTGTCACAAGGCCTATATGAAGAACAAGCTATGAAGAGGTTATTGTTTTTGGTGATATGTGGGCCAATAGAGGCTTGGTCGATTAGGAAAGGAGTTTCAAACTCGCATATGGCCAACTTGCCGTCCTGTTCAATTCTTCCTTGAGGACTCATGAGATCATACAATTGTTCATTTAATATGTAAGCAGGATTGAAATATCTAGAACTTTACAGAGATAATTGCTGACAAATTGAAATCATTGAGAGATGATAAAGTCTTACTTTACTATATTCATTTCATAGTTTCTGGACCAAATAAATTTTAAATATTTTAAATCAATCTGAGTAACAGATTAAGTGGATTAGAATTGGCTGTATGTGTATATGATTATGCAATTTATACTTTATGAGACTTACATATAACCAATCAAATGATGTTACCTAATTAAGGCTCCAATACAAACTAATGTTTGGTTCATAGCTCATTAACTCAAACTTGTCAGTAATAAGTAGTAGTTTGCGTACATAATAGGTTGCACATAACTAATAAGCTAATGGATTATGATAGGGTATACGCACACCAAACTATCATTTGGTTCTTCTAATAAATTTGCAAATCAACAACAACCATGAATTCTCGCTTGCGTATTGATCTTATAATAATTTAAACGTACTTTTTTAAGGCTAATAGTGTTTATTGTTTGCTGTATGAAATATCATTTGAAATTGATGTATCAAACTTTTTCACAACAATATTAATCAGATAAAAAAGATGTTGCTTATATATATTCTAATTTACATGCTCAAAGACCAGTATAATTTAAATCAAAATTAAGATTTACTTATTATAATCAGTTTACTAGTTAGTATAATTTAAAGGATAAATTAGTGAAATAACAATAGCTATCTGTCCACCCTTGCCTGGGAGATAGACTTTACTTAAATTTCATAAAAATTCAGGAGTTTTTTATATATTTAGAGAATTATTCATTCTATAAATAAAATTGATCATCTTTCAAATGTCTTGTGAAGTTGTTGTTATTTAAAAGATTGAATGCAATAACACTCATTTTACGTTTTCTATTTAGATGTGATCTTATTATCTTCCTAATTAGAATGAAAAATTCATGCATTTCCAGTTTTCAATTTATTAAGTTGTTTCTTTTGGTTAATAGCAGTTCTTAGAAAAAATACGAATCCATTCCTCCTTTCTTCCTCCCTATCATAAGCAAAAATATTCATATTATGATTTTATCCGGAAAATGATTTCATTATCTGATGTAAATTATAAAAATTTATTCCTATATTGATGCAAACTTACAAAAAAATTAAAGACAAAGAGCGATGGTTCGGTAACAAAAGGACTGTACAAAGAGTTGCACTTGGACTGTAATTAAGTTAAAAAGTTTCATTCATCTTATTACTTGAAAAATGATAAAAATTTAATAGATAACCTTCCAATGTCCGTGTTTTTGGAAGCTAAACTCTCTAATGCTTTAAATTCCCTTGAGGGAGCTCCTTTACCCATAATTACTTCAGATATTTTATCTATTTCTATTTCTCTTTCCATCTTAACTTGTGAACGAGTGTGAGCTTGGGTCATTCTCAGGTGCTTTTAAATTAAGTTGAAAATTTATTCAATTATAGTAAATTCGAGAAAAAAATTAAATATAAATTTTTTCATCATAATTGTAGCTTACCTTTTCATTGACATACAAAACCCGGATAAATTTATTTCCGAAAGCATTAACCTATGAATTTTAAAGTTTATTATTATGCTTGCAAAACTCCTCTTATAAGTATGACATAAATAACCTTAACGAGTTTTACTCCATCCTTGTAAGCTTGAGCCATATCTAAATACCAGCTGGAAAGATTTTGTTTCATAAAATCCTTTTGCATTTGGTCTAATAAAAAGACAATTAGTGCGAAATAAAAAAATATATCTAATGAAAGCTTTAAGTTTTTATTACAGATATATGATTCCTCAGCTATGTATTCTTCATCTTCGTCCTCGTCTTCAAATTTTTCAGTTTCTGCTGCTTGAGAGTCTTTATTTTCTATTTTAGATGTTATCATTAATTCAATTGGAATATAATAGTAATTAGTTTACATTATTTTGGTCAAAAAGGTGATACAAACAAAATTTTAATCCAAATTAGAAAAATTTATTGTGTTTTACCTTCTTCATTCGTAGGAAGGGCTTCTTGGGTTATAATGCCTTCATCAGCCATTTTTGTAGACTAAAATAGATTGAACAAGTTTGAATAATTATGTATGTTTTATTTTTATAAATTCTGCTTGCAAATTTACCTCTTCTTCAATCTTTTGCATTTCTTCAAGCATTTTCTCTTCAAGAATAGGGGTAATTTCTTGTGCAGGAGCTGTAGCCATATCTGAGAGTATTAAAAAATAAATCATTAAACATATCAGGTATTCAAACTTCACTAATTCATAATACCTTGGTGAGCTTTTGATTGTCCCCATTCATCATCATCTGATGCCTCATCCTCACCTTTTACTTTACCCAAAATTTGTTTTATCTTTTGAGCACTCTCAACTGATTTTATTTATTTATAAAACATTGTGTTTGGTTATAAAGTATGAACTGATAAGGCGCTAGAAAGACTGTTTTAGCAGCATTGGAATTAATATTTATGTTTCAGATATTGTGGTTCTTGAAGCTTCATTAGAATTTCTAGCTAATATTTTCCCAAATTTGTTATTATATTCTTACACTAACCATCTGCAATTTTTTGGAATCTCTGGGACAATTTAAATACGGAATTTCGTGCATCAGCCTGATGATTATTTCAGAATTTAAGATATTAAATAATATTTAAACACTCTTGAGTCCTTAGCTAACCTTTACACTCTTATCTCCTTGAGAAATAAAGTGAATAGCATTTGCATCGACCTTTATACGCTGTGCACGAAGCTTTTCAATTAATTCCTAAGATTTTAAAATTTTCAAAATGTTTTGCTATCATCTTTCCTTAATAAGTTTTAAATAATTAAAACTAATTTTGTTTACAAGAGACCAAATAAATTGTTCATTTAATTACATAATATAGAATTTTTACCCCCGCACTCTTCTTTCTAACTGCTGATGTCATTGTTTTTATAAACGGTGTGTAATTAAGCTTTCAATTTATGAGGCTTCTTGGCAGTCTGTATATTATGTGTATAGTCGAGATACTAAAGAATCTGAGAAACAACTTTGTATGACTTAAGAAAGTCAACAAGATATATTCGTTGAAAATATTATCTGATCAAAGCTAAATTA
Organism: Nephromyces sp. MM_2019; assembly: GCA_015657535.1. Lineage (NCBI taxonomy): Eukaryota > Apicomplexa > Aconoidasida > Nephromycida > Nephromyces > Nephromyces sp. MM_2019. The sequence continues at coordinate 14,563 of JADHZB010000873.1, forward strand.
TTTTATGGTTTCAATCAAAGCCAAAATTTTTTGTATTTGCCGATAAAATTTTTATGTCATATCAGCAGTGGGCATATATGCAATCAATCTTTACTCTAAATCTCAATAATTCAAAATATTGAGAAGTAATATCCCTTAACTTAAATATTTGCTCTTTAATTTTTGCCAATAATTAAAACAAGATTTAACCAAATGTTTCTTATTTGCTAACACAATGAACGCTAACTACAATTTCATTTTATTGACCTTGTTAGTTTTTTATTTATTCTAGCTATATTAAATTTTCAAATCAAAATAACTTTATTAACCTACTTAATTATAGGTTGTTGTAGCAGTTAAAACATGACTATTCTTAAAAGCCTACTCAATATAGCTTTTTATATTAGTTGTTTAGAAATCAAACCTTAATCAAATTATATAAGATTTAGTTGAATATAAAGTCATAATGCAAAATCAAGCCTTTTAACTTCATCTAAAGATTGCTCTGAAATAAGATCAAAAAGGTTTTTTGCAAGTTATATAATTCTTATCGTTGAAGTAATGAAAATTTTCTTTTTCAAATTTTATTATATATTTGCTTAAAATTATAAATAAATTTTATCTATCTCTCATGAATTCTATAATTGAACACGACTCCTAAAACTTCCATTTGTGAGTGCACTTTAATATAATATTTAACTAAATTTTTGAAATTTATTAGGATTTTTAATGATTGTTTATAGTTAACAGGGTCTAGTTTGTGTCTAGATAATTTACCTTTGAAACGGGAAACTTAGTTTAACAATTCAAGGTGTTGTTTATATTAAATTGAAATCGAAACTTGCTTTAAAATCATAATTATTTTATAAATAGAGAAATATAAAATAGCTACAATTTTGACTGTTATGAAAATTCTTTAACAAGTGATAGCCTTAAAAAGTCGAGAAAGCTTTAAGGGGCATGATTTATTTGAGCGTTCTTAGAAAATTTCCAAAGACTCTTGGGCTCTTTCATTAAAGCAATAGTTAGGAAAAAGCATCTTAGAGCCCAGTGTCAATCCAAAATTTCAAGCACTTTTGTATAATTTGATTAAGTGACTTTAGTGAAATAATTCCTTCTATAGCTGAAGATCCTTCCTTTTGGGGGAATTTATTAAAAATACATAGTGCATAAATCAAATCTAAAGCAATCAGCAAATCACCAAAATCATCTTCCCAGGATATTTGATATGATGGCTGTGAATTTTCAGGAAGGTACTTACTGAATTAGGATATAAGAGTTATGTAGAGCTTGAAATCAAATTTAGCACATTTAAGATATACCTACCAAACAATTTCGGTGGATTTTAAAACCCTTGTGACAAGCACTGAAAAAAAGTCTTGAATTGACCCATATTCTTCATAAATATGGGATAAAACTCCATTGTTTTGGGATTGTAATTTCTTTGGGAAAAAAAATTGCAAGTAAAAATAAAGAAAAATTAATGTCTATAAGGTTACTTTCATTATTTGTAAGATTATCTTTTTGTCAAGGCTACTTCGAGTATTAGTTCTTGATAATTTATATTTGTTTTTCACAGCAAGGTTTTCGGCTGAAAATTTAATTAGAATATTTGACATTTTGAGCTAAAATTATAATCTATGAGGTTTTCATGAGTAAAAATTACATTTTGCTTTCTGATTTGAATGTGCTTCAGTGTTTAAGTAGCCATCATTAAGACAGGATACTAAAAGATTGAAAGAATTTTCAAGTTGGTGTTTGTGATATTTATCCCCATTATTTAAGTTCATTTCAGCTTTATCAACTGTGGCGCGCATAGACAGTTGGGATCTATAATTTCTATCTAAGCTTGAATTATAATCGAAAGGATTGTCGTTATCTAGGTAATTGAATTATATAATTAAATAAAAATATTCATTATTAAGCAAACAGAAGCTTTATAATACCTTTTAGAGCAGTTTCATTTAGCCTTAAGTGGCAAGGGATGTTACTGATTAATTTATCTTTGCAATTTAGGTCTTCCTTTATTTTTGTTGTAGGATAATTCGAAATTTTCTCTAAGTTATCTTTAGTCAAAGGAATAGAGTTTCTTTTGTTCTCATAATACAAATTATTTATGTTGTTGGTATATTCAGCCTCGTCAAAATTTCTTTGTGTGTCATTTTTTATATTGCTTTCATGTTTCATAAAGAAGCTGTCCAAAACACAGACCGATTGTTCCTTAAGCTTTGTTTCTCCATTTGTTAAATCTTGATTTTTAAGAACAGCAAACGATTGTTTATCCATTTGCTCGTATGAGCCGAAGGAAATTTTACTTTCAGGTGAACCTTCATTGAATGAGTTGCTAGTTAGGCTTGAATTCTTTTCATTCTTATTGTTAAGATTTGGACCTATAATTTCATGTGAATTTCTATGAAAATTTTGTGAACCACCAATTTTACTCTTTTCTGCAATAACAGTGTATAAGTCAACATTCTCATTATTAGTTTTATGATAAAGAAATTCCCCTTTACCCTTCAGCGTTTTGTATTTTTCATCCGGAAAATAGACATTAGTCGGCATGCTTGTGAGACCATTTGTTTCCGAATTGATTCTATTTATATTTTCATAGTTATTTTGATTAATTTTTGCTTGTATTTGATTAGCAAAGCTTTGAGGCTCCCCTCCTTCAATCTTAGTGTCCTTATGTGCCTATGGGACAAGTGTTTATCTTAAATGCTGAAATAATTTATAATGTGAAAATATAAATAAGATGCCTAACCTCGTTTAATTCGAGATGGTCCGTTTCATAATATTTAATATAGGGAGAGTGCTCAAATTTGTTTTGTGGGTCTTGATTTTTAAGGTTATTATTGCATTGTGTAGCTACAACTGAATCATTTTGGAGATTTTTACTGATCCAATGAGAGACATCAGACTCCTTTTTATTTGGGATACTATTAGAAAAGTTATGTGCAGGGATGAACTGATCAAATAAAACTAATTCTTTATTTTCTATATAATTGTCACTAATATTTTCAACTCCTTCATTGCAGCTTTTATCTATACAATCTTGTTCAGTCATTGGTGAGCCAGGATCGAATCCTGTAAGAGGAAATTTATAACTTCCATGACTAAAAAAAATAATTATAAAATGCTATCATGGCTTTAGTTCAGTGAAGATCTTACCAAGAATATCTTTGTTAGTTTTTTTAAAAATATTATGTATTTGAGTATTTCTTTCTGTCATTGCTTTTAACTTTTCCATAGTGGCATTCAATCTTAATTCCTCAAGGTTTGGATTGAATTTCATTTCACTGTGAATAGTATGAAATGTATAAAGCAGTTTTTTGTTATACATTTTATCACTATATTTGAAATTCAAGCTAATAACTAAAGAACCTTTGTTTATTTTCATTAGAGGTGACCTTATCTGAATTTATTTGAGCTATAATGAAAACAAGTCATTGTATACAATTAGAAAAATGCAACAATATGGAGTAATTTTAGAGTAATACTATAAACAGGGATTTATTTTAAGCATACTTATTAAATGTAGAAAGACTACGGAAAAATAGTAATACTTACTATCTTGTTCATTATTTGGGATGTTATAATGTTTTGAGTCTTTTATTTCAATTTTTGAAGGACAAATCACACTGCTGGATCTTTGATCACATGGGCTAAAAAGTAATCTCCAAGATTCCATGGCAGTTGACCGAGTCTTTGGTCGGAATTTATGTAGCAAAGACTTAAGTTTGTTATTATGTTCCTTGTTCATGTCGGAATAAATTTCTTTCACATAATCACTTGATTGACTAATTCCATCATGGCTGGAAGTAGTTTGAGGTGCATTAGTTCCATAAGGATGGCTAGACTGGTTAGGGTTACTAGGTTTCAATAGGGTATTAGGACGAGACTCTTGGTGCTTCTCATTAAGCATATTCCTTGACACATCTTTTTTGTTATACTTTAAGTTGTTTTTAAGGTCTCCAATTGGTTTGCAGCTACAGGACTTTTTAGAAAGTTCCCTCTTTTTCAAATATTGCTCCATTGCTTTTATTTTTTTAATATTATTTGTTGAATTTTTCTTCAATGCTTCTGTGGCAATGAGTTAAAAAGTGTTGAAATAAATTTTAAAGTTCTATAGTATGCTCTATTGAAAGTTTGCAAACCAGAGCGATTTAGGGGGCTTTTATTATCACGGGACCTAGACAATGCACCCTTAGTAGCCTGAGGGGTATGAGGTTATTAGGAGAAGCAAAAATTTATAGATTGTGTCTTCATATTGAAATAAAATCAACTTTACCCATAAAAGATAATTTGCCTGGATGTCATGCTTAGACTGTGCAAAATGAGCCTTTTGGTTAACAAACATAAACTCTTTATTAGTTAAATTCTGTATCCATCTTCTCTGAGATGCGTAATAAAGTGATATAACTGCTTGAGGTGAATTGTTTTCAATTGAATATAAATATACTGAAAGAAAAGCAAAAGGAACTTTTATTATTATTTCTTTCTAATTATTATGTAATTATCGGGCTTGTTAGAGGAAAGTTTAAAAATTTGGTATAGAAAATAAAAGTCTTTTTTTTACTTTTTGTTTTATTAAAGGTCTCCGAACATTGAATCCTCGTTAATTCAAGTTTTCCGTGAGCAATAATAACGCCATTAATCATCTGAAATTAAAAGAGTGAATACGCTTCAATTCATATACATTAAAATATCTAGACTACCATTTTTAGAAAAATCAAATGATCTGATGTAGCTCCAACCATCTTCTGTAATGAGATATATTAATTATGTATTTTTATTAGAAAACTTAAAAAAATAACTAGCTAATTTAGTTTAAACATAGAAAAATTTATATTCCTGAGTGATAATTTAAATTCTTCTAAGTCTTACATTGATTGGGAGGGACACAAAGAAAGATGAAAACATTGGATTTGCTACCTGATGATGCAATGGAAAATTGTCTGATGTCGACTCCCATTTTTGACCTTCCGTTACTGAGTTTATTTTGAAAAATTTGATATTTTATTGAAAATATGTTTATTAGAAACTGCCAAATCTATAGTACTTGCTTCCATTTCAACTTACAAAAAGTCCAGTTAAGTTTACATAGCATATTGCTATGCTTTTGCACCGTCTTGACGGAGCGAATGAATAGCATGTATAAATAAGAATGCTTATGGGTCATTTCCCGCCTATTCTCATCTGCCATTTGTGTTGAATAGATAAAGACTCTATAAATAATACTTTGTTTCAATTGCTTAAGATTGATTCAAAACCTTGAGCGAAAACTGAAGCAGTTAAAGCATATGGGAAAACACTATTGCTAGATATAATTTATCCTAATGATTCGAAAATGTAAATATATCAAAGATTTTCTAATCCATAAAAAGGACACTGTGCAAGCTTTTGATAGCCAGTAATAAATAAAAATACTTATTAAAGCAATGTCTTAAAGATAAAGACAATAAAAAGTTGCTTCCATTTTTGAATATATGATTTGTTAGCTTGAGATGCTTTCACCTAAGGTTATAGCCAGCCACCAAGGAAAAATTTCAGGGTTTGGAACCAAAGGTGTGCTGATATAGTGTAATAAGCACACCGCCAAAATTTTTTCTACACCAAACTTGTGAAGTGTGTTTAAAATAAGCTTGCTATATTCCTAGACGAGTGCATAAGTTGTAAAAATTAAACATCTTACCTTCGAAGGGTAATGATTAACTCTTATCAATCATGCTTATTGGGGAAGTAAATATTATCGAATTATATCGGAGATTAAAACTTTTTATATCAACAGTAATTTTTAATATCGATTTATATTGTAATCTAAGCAGTAATAAGTTTCCTTTTAATCTATGAAAAACATGTCAAAAAAATTGTTTTTCAAATTTCCTTTATTAAATGTAAGCCCTTTGAGTTTTTAAGAATCAATTATGCTCCACTGTTTTAATTTTTAGGTTAATAATCTTTTGAACCATTTTTGGTAAATCATATACTCAACCACTTTTCATAGTAGTTTTCATATATAAAATTACAAATTTTTAATGCTTGCCACACAATAAACACCTTTAAGTGCTTCATTGTTATTTTCTTCACAAGCCCCCTTTTATATTTAGGAATTATTTGATACATCTCATTTATAATGGTGCTCTAACATCTTATTTCCCGAGACCGTTTTGGAAGATATAAGGTCGAATTGAAAAAAATCATTGTGGAAATTTTTTCCTAAAATTATATCTTTAGTTCAAAATATCATATTATTTGGCTTATAAATAGATAAAAGAACTCTAAAGTTACTTTTTTTTAATTATTTTTATCATTACACCAGGTGTTGTGGATAAAAGCTTTATGTTTAAGGCAGGATGTAAAATTTTAATAAAAATTTTCATTTACAATTATACACGAGTTCGAATGGTTTAAAAAAATTAACTGGTAGTGAATTTTGTAAAATGATGTTTCAATATAGTTGTTATTGATAGTGAGTTGAATATTTCAACTCATTCATATTTATATCAAAATTAATTAACCGATTTTTAATAGAACAAATAGGTTAAATACTAAAATTATAAATTTTGGAAAAAGTTAGTTCTCCTATTAGTTATGATGAAGAAAAGGTTGACGTCCTAAATTTTGGTTAGGTAATTCTTTATAATAACCTCTTCTTTGGAAAAGATTAAGAACTTGAAATGATTTCTTCGAGAAAAATTGGCTTAAATCCTGATTGAGGGATGAATTGGTTTTGTAAGAAAATAAAATAAAAGATTTTAAATGATTGGTTTTATACCTCAAGCATTACGCGGAAAAATTTGAAGCCTTTCAATAATTCTGTAAGAATAATTTCATAAATAAACTTAGGAATATCGAATAATGAAGTTAATTCTATGTATACCTATGATAAATAGTGCTGCAATAATTGAAAGTGTGGATATTGTCAGGATTTTTGGTATTAATGCAGTTCGATCTGAAATGATAAGGAAATGGGACTTGCGCTATATTTATCATAAAAGAGTATTCTCAATTAATTCTACTTAAACATCTTGTCTTTATTCTAACATCAGAGCTACAATCTTTTGGGAATCTGGATTTACACTCGTCATTGTTGCAGCTATTACATCCTTTTTGATCTTGGATCTCAAACTGTGATAAGGAATGTTGAGAATATAAGTGACTGTTCAATTTAGTGTAGTGGAAAATATTAATAAGATTTTATATCCTTAATTAGAGCTATACCTTAAGTGTAGTGCTATAATGGACCGTAGGTACCGTACATGAGCAAAAGCATATACTAGCTGAAACAAATTTGAAGATTTTTGGGTTGTATAAATTTCACTTTGCAACTTTTCAGGTATATATAATGTTGCACCATACCAGTAACAGGAGGTTTTTCACATTGAGCGCTTGTAATGAAAATCAGTAAGATTAAAACTTGCTTTGTTATGGGTCTATTGAAGATTGTCTCCATGTTGTTAGTATGGTGTCAGAAATTAGTATATGCCCATTAAATATACTTTGTTTTATAAATCATATAAAATCGCTCTACTAAATAAATTTATTAGATTGATCATTTCTATTTTATTATTTGGTAATTCAATTTATGTAACAAGTTTATAAAGATGTTGATGATATCATAAAAGGATCACATTTAAGAATCGGGAAATTTCCAATAATAAAAAATATGTTTCCATTTCTTATAGATGTGTGGATTCAGGTAAACCAATTGTTGATTGTTTTGTAAGTAATATCTTTGTCACACTTGTCAAATAGTGGTAACATAAGAAGCACAGTTTGGAATTCTCAAAATTGTCAGTAATTAAATTATTAAGGGGATGTGAAACATTTTTGCTTCGAGTTTAAGTAGCAAGTTTAGCTCTATAAACCTGACTACAAAAGTGTGTTATTTTTTAACCACGTTTAGCCAGCCTTCTGCTTAGTCGTGAAGTTAACATCTCAATATTTGCTAGCAGAAAAGGTGATTTCAGTGCAGAGATGTGCATTTACAGTGTTTAAGCTCTATCTAGATATATTCCACATTGTGCTCTGATGCTAATTTTTTTGGTGGTGTAAAGGCTACAATCATCCTTCATTAGTTCGTCCTACAATCAATAATGAAATTCAAATTTACATGAAAAAGACCAAAAAATTGATTTCATTGAATTTTAATAACATAATAGCGCTGGTATTATATACTCTTGTACAATGCACTGACCTATCTTACATTTCCAAAGATTAAAAATAAAAATCCTGTACTGGATAAAATAGCTATTAGTGTAAAAATATGACTTAATTGACAAGTATAAGCTCAATTTCACGCTTTGATTTTTCCTTCATTATTTTTACCCATTTTGCATAAATTTTTATTGATTTTTGATTCATCAAATTGTTCAAATGCTTCATTTTATCAAGCTCTGGTTCTCCAAGGCTAAGCTAAGACTTAAGCATAGAAAACCTTTAAAACTTTGATCACAATGAGAGCATGTTAATTATTTCTTTTTCATAAATCTTATGGATGACAAACATATAAACTCTAAGGAATACCTCATATTAAACTACAAATTATGTATGTTGTTTAATTCATTCATATCTATGTGTATAAAATACGAAAAGAAGTTTAATTATACAGAATAATACTGCCCAAATATAGTATACACTTTTAAACTTACAATCTGTTTTAAGAGTGTCAAAACTTGATATAAAATTTATATTAAAACATCAAGCATTGACTAATGCATACAAATATAATGTAATAAATAATTGCTACAGCTTTTCGATAACATCCCAAAAGTCACAAAGGATCATCTGACAAGTCATTAAATATACTTACACGATATGCAATATTTGATAATTAATTATTATAAAAATTTTTATAGGAAGCTTTAGTAAACTGGATAAAAAAGACTAAAAATAGATGCAGAGCAATGTTATATGCAAGTCGTCTAAATTATAAACAGTTTAATGCTATATTAGTATCCTTCTTCCAAAAATCCAGCTCCCCTAATGCTATTTTAAAGCTTGATAAATCTATAGTCAACTTCCGTTACCCCCGATTAGGCCTCTCTATTCATAATCAAAAAGGACTTCCTTTTTCCCTTGCAAAAGAATCCAGAAGTATTTACAATTTCAAGAAACCAAAATTTGATGAGATAAAACTGCCATGGAATTATAATTTTTTCAGTACATCGACATCAATTATGGATGAGCTCAAGGAAAACATTAGAAAAAACTGGGAAGATTTCCAGGCCAGAGTCGATGAAAACTCGAAAGAGCATAGATTATCAACAAAACCTATGATTCTAGCTGTATCTAAAATTCACCCTGTTGAAGCGATAAGAGCAGCCTACGAAATAGGAGTTAGACACTTTGGAGAGAATTACGTACAAGAAATGATCGAAAAATACCAGAAGTTACCAAGTGAAGTAAAATGGCACCTAATAGGTACGACTACTTATTTGTTGAACTTTACAACTATTAGAATTCTATATATATATAGATTATGTAGACTACTTTTTGGACCAAATTTCTTGAAATTCTTTTAATTCAAAACAGGCCACCTACAATCTAACAAATGCAAGACTTTATTAGTTAACTGTCCAAACCTGTATATGATTGAAACATTAGATTCGGAAAAATTAGCTACAAAGCTTCAACAGGCTGCGGAAACTGTGTCAAGAAAGGAAAAGCTTAAAGTTCTGGTTCAAATCAAAACAGCGGAAGATGAAGAAAACAAAACTGGAATCATAAAGGACTCTTTAGCCATCATTAATCTTGTTCAATTTGTTTTAAATAATTGCCCAGATTTAGACTTTTGTGGTCTTATGACAGTAGGGTAGGCTATGTAATTTATTTTGCCTTATTTATTTATTTATCTTAGACTAAATCATAAATATTCTATTTTTGATTGATAAACTATTCATTTATTGGATCTATCAGTGACATCGATCATCAAAAGGCTGCTCAAGGCTTTAAGTTTTTAAATGAGATGAGGGATACTCTTATGAATGATATTCCTCTATGCAAAGAGAAATTTCAAAGTAAGAAATGAATTCATGTTTCGGATGTTATATCAGAAATTTATTGATTAACTTGCTTCCTGACTATGCATTCCAATTTTTTTGTTTTATATAAACTCAGATCAAACTTTTCATTTGAGTATGGGTATGAGTGGTGATTATAAACTGGCTATTTCTGAGGGTAGCACCGAAATTAGAATTGGAAGTGCAATATTTGGCCCAAGAATAAGAAACAAAAAATAAATCCAGAACCAAACAATTCTTCTATTTACATTTGGCTCCCGAACTCAAGTATTTGATTTAATTTTTATAAGATTAACCAAACAATTCACAGAAAACTAATTAAATTATTTATAACAAAAATTAATATCAATGAAGTTTGTTTAATTAAATGCATACATACATAATTAAGAAGTTCTTGTGCTTATGAATTCGTAGATTTATAACGTTTTGGTTCACAAAAATGTTAAATTATTTGCCTAGATGAAATAAAGCAAGATAGATCTTGACTCATTCTTACTTTTATACCAGCATTGCGATAAATGTGAGCCTTTTTCAGGTATTAAGATGTTGTCTGGGGCCTGATATCTTTGTAATAGCGATATAAATCAAACTCAGGGGAAATATCTATTTCCACCCTGAAGCATCAAACAGTAGTAATTCGTTGATCGATTTTTTGCAAATATTAACATTTCACTCACTCGGGATGTATAAGGTCCCAAAATGATTTCCAAGCATGGTCCAGTAATATTAGAAAGGCATAAAATTTACCTGAATAATAAAATTGATAAAAAACTCGTAATAAAAATTGTAATATCTGGGATATTCAACCAAAAAACTCTTTCATAACGATTTTTGAATGTGAGTTCAAAATTTTGAATCTTAAGTATATCGTATCTATTCTAGCTAGCATCAAGCTTCGAATACATATATGAACATAATAACTACTTACCAAACAAAAAACTATACTTCAATGCATTAATTATCCTGTCCATAGTTCCCAAATTTGGCTTTTTCATGACATGATTGTAGATTATTTGCTAGTGGAAATTTCAATTTTAAGATATTCTTATAAACATGAATAAATTATAAGTATATATTAAAAGACATCAGGGTAGGTCGCCAAATAGTTATAATCAGCGTTAAATTACAAAACATTGATACTTACAGTCTTTGAAGCAACTAGGTTCCACGAGTAAGAATCTGAAATCTGTTAGATTTTGTTTAATAATATTCAATATGCAGATGACTTGGAATAACTAATTATTATAGTCTTAAAGCATTATAATCTCAAATTCTACAACAAATGCTGATAGAACTGAGCCCAAATTTCAACAATACTTGGAAATTTAGACTTTTTAATTATAAATATTCATAACAGAAAAAACTAGCATTGTAAAAGTACCTTTTTGTGAGATTTTATGCTGTCCATGTTGGAACAAATAGCTATGGCTTGGTCTAAAGCTCCAAGCATTTTATCAACATTAGGTTCTGCCAGTATACATAGCTCAGGTGGTAAGACCTGATTAAAAGATCATATATTCTGTTCAAACATAGCATAAAATTATCCTGATATTTTATATATAATTATTTGATAGAAATGTTGATTCAACTTTTGGGATTTTGGATTTTATGCTCAAATAGAAATAAATTTGATAGCATTCTCATTTATATATTCTAAATTTAAGCTTGCCTCTGGAACTCCACCAACGTTAGTTGAGACAACCAGCAAGCCGCTTGAAGCGGCCTCTTTTGAAACAGCAAAGGAATTTATAAAACAAATCATCTATATTGTTTAGAATAATCTTCACCTAGGATGGCTATACAAAACGCCTCCGAAAGTGAACAGTTTAGAAATATGTGTCCCATCTTCAGAACGCTTGGGACATCATGATTTTGTACAGCACCTAGGAAAATTTGTACTATATCTAGGAATCTTAAATTACACAAACTAGTGTGTTATATATATACGTTTGCTCAAATCGCTCTACCAGGTAACCTATACTAATTTAACAACTTACCCAAAAGCGTAACTTGAGATGCTAACTCGAACAAATCACGCATTTCCTCTAAATCAATTCTCATAGCACCATCACCACCTGTGCAATTCAATGATAAATATTCAAGATAAGAATTAGCAATAAATTATTTTTTATAATAGCTAATATAGTAAAGCTTAGTATTATTCAGAGTCATAAAAATAATTTATTATTCAAACAGATTACACTAAATTTAATAGTTATAAAGGAAAATACCTATAATAAATTTTATATTTTTATATTTCTGGCATATTTTTGGTATGATCTGGATAAGTAAGTCAACACCCTTCCTAAAAGCAAGCCGATTGATTACTACAATGTTTAATCTAGGAGGATCAGGCCTCATAGACAAGTCCACTCCAAATTGTGATGAATCCTGAAGCGGTTCAGCACAAATAATGAATTCCCTTTGGATAATATATTTATGATGCCAAATTAGTTGATATATTTATTATCTGACCACTGCATTCGAAATAGCCGATACAGAGTAAGGATCCAAGTGTGGATGCCGAGCCAACATGTTTTCTTTACAAGCATAAGACACACAAATAATATGATCCGCTTCTGCCAAGATGTTTCTTTGTGCCTAAATCCAGTTCAAGTTTAGAAAGTAGTTTTTAAATTCGACGAAGTTTTGGCATTTTTAAAAAAATATATTTAGCCAAGTAATGCTTAAAATCGTAACATCACGCTTCATCAAATTAAAAAAATTCAAATTTGAGCTTACACCGTTCACTTGGATAGCTGATGCCCCATCAAATCCAAATAAGGAGTGTTCTGTATAGACCACTTTCCGGTCAAAAGTTTTAGCATGAAAAAGGCACTGAGAAGATAGTACTGAAGTTGTCTGAAACAACATTTTTAAATTCTCAATTATGCTAAAAATTTTCCGACTCATATTAAATCCTAAAAATGTGATGTATTTAAATAACTCAAGCAAGAAACCTTACTGTGTGTACGTGTACAATCTGAATATTTTCCCTCAAAAGTATTTGACGAAACAGGGGTGCAACAGTAAACACACAGGGGAAAATCACTGGACCCACGAAAGGAAAGGTTGGTAAATAATACACTTTGAGTCCATTAGCCATGTATCGAATCCCTTGCCTTTTACCATGAAAATGGGTTACAACTACAACTTTAAAACCTATTTAAAACCCAGAGCTCCCTTTGAGTATAGTTGAATTAATAAATTAAAATCTTTATATACCACTTATTTAAAAATAAATACATTTTATATAATGTTTCACCTCGAAAAATTAAAGCTTGCGATAACTGATAGATATGAGTCTCTATCCCGCCAAGTCTTGGGTAAAAGAAATCACTGACCATACAAATGTTAAAAGTCTTGATTTCTTGCATTTTTGTTAACTTAAAATGATTAAGTTTATAGCCTCAACTATTATTATAAATAAATTAGTAGGTTCCGAAGGATCTTTTATTCACCATTAAATCTTCTTTATTAAAGGATTAAAGAAGAAACTCAGGCAATTCTTCTCTAAGGTATAGTTTAGTGATGTCAAAGACATCAAGTTTGACTTAATCACAAATTTAGTTTATTAAACAATGTTTTTCGTGAATAACAAAGACTAAGACATTGTCAAACTATATCTAATACTAAACATTCATATAGTGTATTTCAATTAAAGTGAATCAAAAAATTGCAATTAGCTTTTTATATAGTTTCCGAATGGAAAATACCCCAAATATAGCAACAAACAGTCTTAAGATAAGCATCACTCGAGCGACATTGATTATAACTCAATAGTACTAAGATATTTGAACAAAAATTTAAACTTTATATTCCAATTAACAGATGTACGAATTTGTGCATTATTATAATTAACGAACGAATAAACAATGGAAATTTGATAGAAACGCTTTCAAAGCTTATAAACTAGTTATGTAGATTTAAATATTATAAAAATTTTCACAAATGAGTCTTCCAAAAAATGAACTTTACATTATCAGCAATTCTTTAAATTGAGTGTTTGTCTTCAAGATAACATTTAAATTGAGCAACTGTAAACATAAGTACTGGTTCAAATGTTATAAAAGGTCAGCCACATGTATAGATCGGGCAGCTCCAAGGCCTGATAAAACAGAGGATTAATTTTTCTGAAAATTTTAAATCAAATGTACCGATTTTTGAATTTTTTCTATCGAAAATTGTGTAGTATTTCTTCAAAAAAATTTCTCCAAGTACCTTTAGTGCCATATATATAATTATGATTACAGCTTTAAGCTAGATTTTTGTTGCTATCATTTACATAAGCTTTGCCATTGTGATAAGGGATCTTTAGAGGTAAAAAGGCCAAAGGACAGCTGGTTAGTTCGTTCCGAAACTTAAATATTTATTGGTTTTATACCAGGTAGAATTTATAGTATAGGCTAGGCACCTTTTCTCCATAATTGATGTAGTCTTGGGGGTATAAAACGAATTCTCTATCAAAATCTAGGATATCACTTCGTATAAATCTTTGAGCAATTAATTATTTTAGCTACTATTTGTGGAGTCTCTAAGGACGAATGAGATTGGTTTTAGTGAGTACTCGTTTTTACAGTCAGGAGCCGCTCCAATTTTGTACACTAAATCTTCAATATCTGGGTTTATTAACTTTTTTTTTAAAAACACTTTGAAGTAAGAGTTTATAAACTTGCATTCTTTTGGAGCTGCCACACTAAATATGATTTAAGTTGAGCTAAAACGTAATGATTAATTGAAAACCTGTTAGTGCCTGAATCTATTATTGCAGAACAGCTGAAATCTAGTTCCATTTATTTCTATATCATCCTAAAACTAAATATTTATGAATCTCACCCGTGTTACAATGTTTCAATGATGTTCCATCAACCTTAACGTCAATCTTAACAATTTTTATAACATCTTTTGATTGTAAAAGCCTATTGAAGTAAGCATCATACCATCTCTATTTGCCACAGGTGCTTGCTTGTAGTTCCAAACCAACTGATGTTTTCATTATTTTCAAAAAATCTTAGGGTTCTTTTGAGACTAATTTTAAGTTTTATGAATTCAAATACTTTTTATTATAATATCCAAGTAGCAAAAGGCCATAATATAGAGGTGGTTTCGGAAGGTATATAGAAAATAAGTCCTGCTCTAAAAATCCTTGTTCATAAAGAGCACCAATCAGCCCAGGACCATCTCCATTGGATGAACTGCTTCCCAAGCCAATCATTCCATCGACAGCTGTACCACAAGCCATATGTATTATTTACTTTACGTGTTTAGCAAATTTTAAACCTACGTAATTGCAAAAATGGATCATCTGATTGAAAGGTTACTAATCCAATTTCCATATTTGGGATCCTTGAATTATTTTTGAAAGTTTTTGTAAAGTGCTTTAACTCATTAAAACTACCTCAATCTCCCGATTTTTAAATACTCCCTAGCCTTTTCATAAACTACGTATCCAGTCCCATATGTGACACTAACTTGCTCCAGTGGTAACTTATTTTCAAAAGTCGAAGATTTTTCTGGATCAAATTGCTTGTTTTTCAAACAACTTCTAGCATGGCATCTTATAGAATTTATCCATAAAGATGTGCTACCTAAGTGAATATTGTATTGAAAGTGATTACATAAAATTTTAAACTAACCAGTATCGTAAATAACTTTGAAATTTTGCTCAGGATCACCCAATTTGATATCTCCAATGAATTGCTTATCTTTAAATGTGTGTAGCAATAGAAATGTATTTTTAGTCTGGCTTAAAACTTTGTTGAGCCTTTTATTTTCAGGCGAACTTGAAGTCTTAAAGGAATATATTTTTAATAAAAATAAATAAAAACATAAAAAGTGATAAATTATGTGTATAATCATCATGTTGTGGCAATGAATAAATCTGGATACAATAAAGAATGATATTTTTAAAACACTTGCTCTGATATTGTATATACATCAATTTTTTTCACAATATGAATGTACAAGGGTTGATCATGTTTGTGATTCTATATTCATTTCTCTAATGCTTGACACTAGAAGTTCTTTCTAGTTTTGCTTTTAGAATAATAGCTTTAATGCTAAACAATAGTTTGAAGAAATTCTTAAAAAATATTTTAGTATTTAAAATTTTAAAAAATGTTAATCCATAATATAAGGTTTTCAGCTTGAATAATCCACGTCAATTTGTGAACAGCCCGATTGTAGTCTTTCCCTGCTTGTTGTAATTGGTGAAAGTGCAAGTCTGTCCATGACAAAATTATCTAAAGTGTCACTGTCTTCGTTATCACTCAAAAGTGCATTAGTAAAATCCTCTGTGTAGTAATAATTGTAATGATACTGAAATTTAGGTGCATAATTGAATCCTGGATGAAATTTATTAGCTGAAATCGGTGTAGTTAAGTGATTACTTGCCAAAGGTTGAGGCAAATAAGTTTTAAAATCCATCCAACTTGTCTCAGAGTTTGCGTAGCTATAAAAACTAGAATTAGATAACATTTCCTGATCTTTGTAGTTATATGAATTATTATTTGAATAGTTATTCAAAAGTTCTTGGCCTCTCGCAGTTTGAGCGTTATTTTTCTCATTCATTAAACTGGAATTGTTAAGGTGACCTTCATATTTTGAGATATTCTTTTTTTTTGGGATTTGTTTTCCTTGATTCACTGGGCTTTTCCAATTGGACGTTTTAACTGAAGCATCTCTTGCTGGCTTTATATTGCTTGTAGGCTTAACAACTGATCCTTTGTACGAATTGGGCCTAACTTCATAAGTATTGTGATAATCACCTGAATTATACAAGTTTTGATCATAAGTTGTGTCATTAAAATTATCTTCAGAATAATAATTGAAATTGGATGGAGGGAAACTTCTTTGCTGGCTATCATATTCGATGAAACCTTTAAGTAGTTCATTCTCTTTAGGTTGGTACACTGCAGGAAGCTTAACCATTCCCGAATAAATCACAGGGATCCAAGCAGGTCTTTGATTTATTATAGCATTAT
Organism: Nephromyces sp. MM_2019; assembly: GCA_015657535.1. Taxonomy (NCBI): domain Eukaryota; phylum Apicomplexa; class Aconoidasida; order Nephromycida; genus Nephromyces; species Nephromyces sp. MM_2019. Next base: position 31,547 of record JADHZB010000873.1, read on the forward strand.
ATGCTGGCATTACTTCAGGAGCTTTTTTAGGTTTCGTGTATTTGCGCTTTTTTGCTTGAAAATCTGAAGGTATGTTTTTTAAAATGAATGCTTTCCCCAAAAAATTTATTCTGTTTATTCCAAGCATATCTACAAAATTCCAATTACTCTTTTCGAGCTTGGGATTAATGGAAACTTTTTGCGGGCGAACCCTTCTATGTAAAGCGTTATAGTAGGGAGAATTATACCCAGTGTTACCAAGTGAAACTACTGAAGCCATTTTCCACACATATGCCAATAACTCATATATTTAATTAAAAACATATAAATAACATACTTATAAATTCAAAATCTAATAATTTATTGAGATTTAGAGTGAGTTAATGGAAATTATAGTTCAGCTTTATTACATAACCTTGGAAAATTTTAATTTAAAAAATTTTAATTTACAAAATATTTATAACGTACTCTAGTAATGATTTAGAATTGCAAGTCATTAAATTTTATGGAATCGCTCAAAATAGAACTTGAATTCAAGACTTGAAATTGTATGGAAATAAAGCTCTCAAAGTATTCACTAGCTATATTTGTATATTAACACAAGAATAAGATCTTTAGAACTTGCATAATTAGGTATTCACTTTTTCAAAGAATTTTTAGTTCTCGTATGCTTTTTAATAGACTTTTTATTAAATGCTATGACAAATTGCTTAAATTCACTGTTCCTTTCTATCCAGTAGTATTCTTTCTCGATTAGAGTTTGAATAAATTCTTTTATAAACAATTCTCTATCATATTGATCTGTTGGAAATCGTAGATCCCTGTTTGAGAGTACTTCATTTATAGAACCAATTGTATATCCTTCTAGAATCTATAACACGCGGATTATGAAATGATATCAATGAAGTAAATTACACTCAGGATAAGTTTATAAAGCAACCTGAGCAAGCTTATGCAATAGAACTTGGTCTTTCTCAGATGGTGTTTGCTTATTTGAGTAAATTTTATTTTGGATAAACCTTATCCTTGTTTCGTAAGATGGTAAAGTAAAACATGCCAAGAAATCTGAAAGCTTAATTAATAACTTACAATCAAATGATTTATTATTCAATGGAACTGATATGCTACAAATCACAGCAAGCGAAAAGTTTTTATCTTTTGTTGACTTTTGCTGCACAATTTTGTACATTTTTAGAAGCTCAAGTCTAAAACCTTTAACTGCTGTTTTAATCTCCTGGCTGTAAAGTTTAAGCTGTTTTTTAAGCAACCTTTCAAAACCTTCGAAAAATATGATTGAAGTGTTAGAATGGCATACTGTCAAAAACAGTTTTTTTAGCAGTTCTAATGAGTCTGATAACTTTCCAGCAAAAGCCAAATCAATCAGGTAAGTTGCATCAAAATATCTCGAGTTTGTTAAGCTCGAAGTGATTTCGGAAGTGAATCTTTTACCTGTACCTGTTGAAAAGAGTACTCGAAATTACCAAACCTTTCAAACTTGTGTTTTTCCATACCTTGAGGCCCATAAAAAAGCAAAAACTTGGCAAATGTAGAGTTTTTGTATTTATTTGCATTTAAATATAAAGGAATTGCTATCTTTTCAATGATACTCTGCAAGCTTTCTCTTTGATCTAATTTTGGGTTTGACTCCTGAAAATACTTTTGATTTTCACTTGGAAGATAAAATCTATTGGAAAACATTTGAGCATCTTGAATATTGTGAAGATAATTAGAATCTCTGGAATCTGTTATAGCTTTCAAACTCTCAAATTCATTGAAATCAAATGCTTTTTTATAATTTTCTTCAATTTTTTTATTCATTATCAGTGTTTTTCTTTCTTTTCTTGATTTCTTAGGCTTTTTGTTTTTTAAAAACTTGTTTTTTACATTCAATAGCTTCAAAGATTGTAAAAATTCTTCCTTTTCATTTTTTTCCATATTGTATATTACACTTATGCTTTTATACGGTAAAAATTTACTACTTGAATTATTTAGAGATGAACTTTCTTGGGAATGGGATTCTGTTAGTTTAAACATGAGCTTTGTAATTTGATCATGGAATTGATTATTCAATTTATTTAATAGTTCAGTCTCTTTGCTTTCTGATGATTTCAAAGTTTTACCCGACTTGGGAGGTTTTTCTGGAAGATCTCGTTGGTTTCAAAATATGTTATTCTTTGGAGTTAAGCTTAATCTATTACTTACGCTTTTTGGGCAGCTTATCCTTTGGGTCTAAATTTTTAGTAATATTGGATTCATTTTTTGATGAGCTAAGAATCTCATTAAAACTATTTGGCAAGTTGCCCTCAACCCAAGACTTTGCAATCCAATCAAGTAGCCTGCTCTCCTCTAAAAACTTTAAAGAGCAAAAATGTGAAAAGGCACTTCAATTACGTTTTACAGTACTTCGGTTTTAATTTTTTCAGAGACATCAGCTTCTTGAGATTCTCCCTTGTTTTCCGCATTTGTTTTACTTAAATTAGTAACTTCCCTGTTTTCCTCAAGTATTTGCTCGAATCTCCAGGTATCCAAGTGAAAAAGACCATTACTATTTTTAAATCCTAGCTGTTCCAAGCTTAATTCTTCAGCAGCAACTAAACCACTCTTGTAAGGATTGAATTTTTGAATGTTTTCTTTGTTTTTTTCATCTACATCTTCTAAAATTAAATATTTTTTCTCTTTAGCTTAAATATAATATATTATTTCCTATAAATACACTAGGGCAATACAAATCCCTTTAGGTAATAACCTGTTTCATTAACATGATTCTTTGGTCTTGAGTAGCTAGAATTTACATATAACTTTTCCTCAGTCGACCGTGGATTTGTAGTTTGTTTAAAATAACAACACAATTTTAAAACATTAGAACTATTTTGATTGTAAATTTGATCAGATAATTTACATATTTTACTACAAAGAGAGACCTCATCTCCATTTTCAGATGAAATAAGTAGGTTTTTAAAAGTTATAATACACAAAAACAAGTATTGGATAATTTCTTTCAGCAGATTTCTGAACCCCTCCACCTTGATGTTAAGATAGCAATCAATTAGCTCATTACAAAAGTGTATCGCTCTTTTATAAGTGGTGATAGGTATTTCACTTATATTGTACTGATATAGCTGAAAAGATCTGGAATCTTTATCCAAATCATTTAGTATCTTACTTAATTTAGTATAATGAATGGATTCAGACATTTCGTTATCAGGAACAATAGTTCGAAGGTAATAAAAATATAAGCTAAATTATAATATCAACTTAAGTTTAAAAAAAACATGTTTAGTAAGTTTTAAGGTTTGTAACTATGATATTAAAGATTTTGAAATAATTTTAACATGTGGGGATACGTGATAAGCCTTTTTTAGTAACTTGTATAACAATTATTCTGATGCATGCGTAAAGACACTATCTGGGTCATTTTGGTAATATTTTAAAAATTAAGCAGCTCATTTATAGTTTAAATTCTATTGAGATCCAGTGGGAGGTCATGTGGTTTACTTGCCAAAGGAATTGAAGAAAAATATTTATGATTAAGAGCCTAAAGAGGTATAGTTAAGCATTGGAGAATTATAAGCTAATTAAACAAAGCATGCAAATGACCTGTTCTGCAGTTATTCTGTCTGAAGGGTTTAGTTGTAGAAAAGAGTTTAGAAGATCCAAGCATTCTTCAGATTGATCTGAGGAAATTTTTATGTTTCATATCCAAATTAATATTGGGTAAGGAGATCTATAGTAGCAAAAAATTACTGGGAAATAGTTCTTTGAAGTCTCGTCGCTTTTTATAAGTAAATGGAAAGTATGATTGGAGCTTAGAGACATCCTGAGGGATAGATGTAGGCATTGAACAGTTTTTATTCAAGTTTTAGGTAGCTGTTAACTAACAGGCCAAGTTTCATTGCTTGGGGTCCCACATATGCTGAAGATTCTTGATAACTATTATAAGTCATTTGGTCAGTATGTAGATTTTATTATCAACCTTGAATAATTAATTACCTGCTCAATTTCATTCTGTCCAGGAAAAAGGGGGGTTCTGTTAAATTTAAAGAATATATTTCCTTATATAGAGTTTGCAAAATAAATTCAGTTCTAAAAAATTATACCCTTTTACAAGTTCCGCAAAAAGGCAGCCAACACTCCACATATCAACAGAGTGGTCTGTTTGTAAATTTATCAAGCAATTTCAGTTGATAAAAATATTGCAACTTAGACTTACTATACTTTTTGGCCCCATAAATCAACTCAGGGGATCTATACCAAAGTGTAACCACTTTATTTGTAAGTTGTTCTTTCCACTGTACTCGCTTTCCACGGTAATAGCTTGAGTCTTCCAAAGAAACAATCGATGGTCTAGACAACCCAAAATCAGCTACTTTGCATATACCACTCTTGTTTAGGAAGATATTTGCAGCTGATAAATCTCTATGTGTAACATTCCATTTGTGAAGCTCTTTCAATCCTGAATGATAATATTTTAGTGAGCTTGTTCCAAAAGTTCAGAAACTAATAGAGAGTTTGAGTTACCATTCAATATTTGCTGGAGTATACATTTGATATGGGATTCATTAAGCAAGATACTTTGTGAAAGTACTTTTTTCAGATCAGTTTCCATAATCTCCATCACTAAATTCATGAATTCACCTTGAACAAAAATATCCAGTACCTAAAACGAGATTGAGGTTTAAAGTTTACTCCAAAAGATTGACATCATACTCACTCCCATAAGGTTAGGGTGATTGATTTCTTTCATCACTTTGATTTCTCGAACCGTGGTAAAGTGGATACCGAGTTCTCCAATGAATGATGCTCCTGATCTGAATCTTTTTTCATCCCCGAGTTTGACTTTAACCCTTTTGATAGCAATATTTCTATATAAAAGAAAAATAGGATTACCTAATGTTTGAAATGTATGTGTAAATACAAACTTACTTCCCTGTTACTGTGTCCAATGCTTTCTCAACTTTACCATATGTTCCCTGGCCTGTTTTGAATATAGAATTAATTATAAAATTATTAAGCATAAAATGTTAGAAAGAATATAGAGATGTTTAGAAAAGAAAGCGATAACAAATATATGTGGTGAAGTTTGAATTTACCGAGAAAAGAGTCAACATAAACGTATCTGGACTTTGAGTCAATCAAATCTTCTGATTTTGTGTTTGCCATGCTAATGCAGTTCAATTACTAATCTCGTAAAGGGTATAACTGCGTCAAAGGTATTGCTTAATCAAGTGAATGTATGTAAGCAAAGTGCTAGCTTAAGGTAAAGAAGCATGGTTTTATTTTTGGGTTAGTTATGATGATTATAATCTCATTTCACATATTGATAAAATTGATATATGTTAAATACTTAAACCTTTAATTAAAATTCTAAAAATTGTAAAAGTTTTTTTTTAAAAAAGTAATTTGCCACAAGCACCAGTGTTGGTTTATCTAATTTCTTAAGATCTCCATTCAACTCACAATACAATTTATTTGGTTGACTTAAAAAATACAAGGTTTTGGTAGTTTTAAAGCTTATGTGTCAAAATCTATTTGTTTAGTTTATATGATTGATTTTATTAAGCTCTTTAATAATCGATCTTCATAGTCTTGTCCGTTTTCTGAAAATGTAGTAGCTACTATAAAGCCTTGATCCTATTATGTAGGAAGAGTTTACATGTAGACTTTGATATGAAAAGATTCCTAAGCAAAAGTAATCAAGATACTTGAGCGCTAATTGGTTTTATAATTCTTTCCAAAATGTGTGTGGCTATTTATTTTCTAAGATGCAATTTGATATACGAAACATCTCTATTATTATATTTTATAATTCAGAATATGTTAATTATATACATTTAATATGTTTTCTGAAATCCTTTTGTCATTCCTAAATGTCTTGAAACATTATTTGACATAAGAATTCTTCTATTATAATATTTCTGAGCTGAAAGCTTTGAGTCTTGTTTCAAATTTTTTAATTCGACAGTAACCATCATACCAAGATAATAAACACATACTATATATTTGAAAAAATCCCTTGATGAATTTCCTTGTCATTTAGGATCCGAATCCGAGTTTTCTTAAAGTCATATTGCATATATAAAAAAGCCGCATAAGTAATATTTTGAGCTGATTTCTTTATTATTAGATTTTTTCCTATAGAAAATTATTGTTACTATAAGGACATAAAGACCTAGGAAACACCAGAACTCAAGTTTCCTATCTTATGCTTGCTATCTTATTTGTAATGAAGCTGATAATATTGTTTCAGAGAAGCTGATCTATACACATTGATTCTTAGCATATTAGATATATCCAGAAGTAATATTACTCAAACCAAAAGCCTTGAGTGTTCATTTTTCCTTGGGGATCTTGGATTCCTATCATGGTAATATCTTGGTGATTAGAGAGGTTTATTTCAAAATTGTGTGATTATATCTCGCTTTAATTTTAGTAAATTTGATAATTGAATTCATAGTTTCAATTTATAAATGATAAATTTTCAAAATCTATTATAAATTTAGGACAAAAACAACAAAGCTGCTAAAAACGATAAAAAGCGTGTTGGTGTTATCAACCCTCACCCGAAATCAGGTGAAGCTAATGGAGACCGCAAACCTGTATCATTACCCGAACTGGGTAATGATAATGAGCTAGTGAAAGAAGAATTCTATATAGGGAAGAAACTGGGATCGGGATTGTAAGTTTCATCCACCTGTACGATCTATATTTTCAATTTATTATATGATATCCAATCGAATTCTATTTATATCAACACTATTTACTAGTTATTTTATTTTAAAAACTCTTTTCAAGTTTGACTGTTAATTCATAGAATTAAGTATTTACAATTAGCTATTTTTGCAACACAAAATGAGAAAGGTCATCTTGCTTTCTGAGAGTTTTATCACTCATTATTCAGGAATAAAAATATAAATAAATAAATAAGTATATATACCTATATATATATAATTTCATCTCTTTCAAAATCAAATCTTATGCAGCACAGCTAATGTCTATTTAGCATACGAATACTCTACAGAATCTAATGTGGCCATAAAATATGTATCAAAGGAAAGAGTCCAGTAAGAATTTTCTTAAAAACCCTATTTTAGTGTTTATTTTCACAATATTTTTTGTATGAGCAACCATGTGTGTCTAAATAGTTAGTTTTATGTTCTATTTTACAATCCAGGATGATATGCAAAGAAGCTGTTTTCGAAGAAATATTTCGCACTATCAATTCCATAAATAATCCTTATATTACGAAGTACCATCAGCTCAAAGATTTAGGAGAATCATACCTAATTGTTAGCTATCTTTAAAACCCACTAAAAATAATTTTTTTTTGAATTTCTATGTGTATTAAATCAGAGTATGGAGTTTTGTGAAGGTGGTGCACTCAGCCGATTTGAGAAAGGTGGATCTGTCTCATCAGAAAGTTATATACAAATGATTATGCACCAACTATTCCAAGCAGTCAATACATTACATGACACTGGGGTAAAAATTTGTCCACATAATTTTTATGTGTCTTGGTAATGTGTATAGTGTTTGAAATATTATTCCAGGTTATACATCGTGATATCAAGTGTGGTAATATACTATTAAAGTCAAAAGAGCAAGATAAAAACCCTCAGATTCGATTAGCTGATTATGATATGTCACTCTTATTCAGAAAGTCCAGAAACTCAGAACATATCATCACTTCTAAGATAGTCGGTACAGAGGTATACATGGTAAGGGTTGTGTGTGTATTAACTTACCTCACTTAAAATTCAATTATATGTAATTCAATATCAACACAAGTATGTTTAAATAAAAAATGCGAAAATAAATATCCTAAACAATAAAATCTTTTTATTTAAGGCACCAGAATGTTTTAACGGAGCCTACTCTACCTCTTCAGATATATGGTCATGCGGTATTGTCATGAAATACCTATTTTCAAACAAGCTGAAACTCAAAAATACACTTAGGAAATCTAATGAATTAGTTAGTAATAAATTAGTATAAAGCCGTCCTAATATTAATTAAATTTTTTTCTACCGATGATTTATCTTATTATATATAGATCCTAACCCAGCTATACATACCTACGAGATCAATACACAATTTTTAAATTATTCAATTCATACAAACATTTTGATACACATCTAAACAAACATCTCCTACACATTTCCAACACATATCATAAATGTTTTTTCACATATCACATCTCAAAATATTCCATATATCCATCGCCTCCTTCATTCTCATATACATTACACGGATATTACAATACATTTATATAACCTAAACTATATTTCTACACACATACCGTTATGGAATTCTACACATATATCTCACCGATCCTTACATACATACTAATATAGGATTTAAAACACTTTTCTCAAACAACACTTAACACAGATTTATAACTTTAGAGAATTAACAAAGCCTAATTTAATTAATTTATATAACAGAAATTTATTAAGATCATTTCATTCTTATGCTTCAAAAAATAGCAATAAATTACAAATGTAATATCAATTCTATTTTGATAGCCCTCAAGTAATTTTTTTATTTTTAACACACATCTTTATTTTATTTTATAATATTATTTACAGAAACAGTCAGATCTTGATGAAGATATAATTCTTGGTAATCCATTAGCAACAGATTTGATGATTCGACTGTTAAACATAGACCCTAAGAAACGTATATCTTGCCGTAAGCCTATATATATGTACATTAAAGTTTATGCCTGTGTAAAGTATACATATGTGTGTGTACACACTTATTCTCTAAATTAGTCATATTACATCTATCTAATTTTTAACTAATTAGATTGTATCATTTTTTCTTCCATATCATTCTATACACACAAATGTAAACACAAAATATGTATACATATATATATATATATATAGGTGAAGCACTTAAGCATGATTGGTTCAAGGAATATCTAAATACAGGTGATACTAATTCATAACTAACTATATACCAATTTCATACAAACCTATTATATATCATTTTTCATATAATTTTATCACATACCTAAATTTAATTCTAATTTAACACACAAATATTTCATATCGAATTCCCAATAGATATTTCTAACTTCATATCAAATCCTCCCTCCCCATTTTCTCACTCACACACATACTTACATCTCAAAATAGAACATCCAATCCACACATACACCTCACAATAGAACACCCA
>JADHZB010000873.1:43393-73499 GCA_015657535.1 Nephromyces sp. MM_2019
ACACACACAGACACACACAGACACACACACATACACACACACATAGACACACACACACACACACACACACACACACACACACACATCATTATTATTTGGATTGAATGAGATGGTCAATTTATTACACATATATAATTGGCCTGTCGTTGTCTTCGCGGTATATACCCGGGACTTTACCTCTTAAAATTTGGCCGCCAAATTCCCTCCAATTAACTCCCAATATTTCAACTCAATCATATTTTACATTTACAAGCACTAAAATGTGTAATTACGAGCACACACACACAGATCAAATGTATACACGCACACCTTATTTTGATATTGCAGTTAATCTAAGTGACCCAATGTATAATGGGATGTATCATGGAAAACAGAAACATCCAAATGACCTCCAAAAGTATATATACATATATATATATATGTGTGTAGAATAGTTATATGTGTATATATGTTTTGAGCAGGGTGTGGTTATATGCTTTATAGGTGTGAACATGTGTGTATGTGTATCTGTATGTTTGCAAATTGTTTAATTAAATATCTAATAACTAAATTATTTATTTTTATTATGACTAGTATTATTGAAAGGTCTAAACAAATTGGTATGAAATATATGATTTCATTGGGTGGAAACTTAGAGGACACATTACACACATTGGAATTATCCAAAAAATATAGTAATATTTAATATATACATATATATACACATATATACACACACACTATTTATTTCTACAGTTTATCAACAAAAAATCACAAGTTTATTAAGTATACACAATATCTATATCAATAATTACATACAATACCTTAACCTCAATAACCCTTATCTCCACCCCAAATTCACATATACACACTATATATACATATATATATATATATATATTATAAAATCGCACCAAAAAAGTGTGTATAAAATTTTTTCAATATATCTCAAATATATATCCACTGCATACATAATATATATATGTATGATAGCCTGTATGTATACATTTTTACAATATATATATGAGCATGTGTAAATTATAATAATCAGGTATAGAGAATGAAATAAAGTTATTTACTACAGTTGGTGTACATCCAACACGTTGTCAAGAATTTACACATTTTAATGAGGAAGATTATTTAAATCAACAAAAACGTTTAATTAATGAAAATAAAGAATATGTAATTGCAGTAGGGGAAATTGGCCTTGATTATGACCGTACACACTTCTGTCCAATAGATATCCAAAAAAAGTAACTCAAAATTCACACATATATTTTACGACCAAAATTTATATTACATATATGCACACACTCTTTTTTTACACACTTAATATATATTACATATATATATACACTCACATTTGATACACACATGAATATATTTTACATATATACACACATATGTGTTTTTAACACACCTAAATATATAGCACATATTCACACACACACATTTTATACTCCTATATATATATTATATAATTTATATATATATATTTGATATACATACTTAATTTATACACACATATTTTATACACATTTTTACATACATACTTATACTTTTAAAAATAATTATACCCAAACACACACATACTTTAAAAAATATATTAAACATTATATATATATAATATAATTATTTAGATATTTTGCTAAACAATTAGAAATGGCCTATGAAGTTGGTTTACCCGTCATATTTCATATGAGGGAAGCTTTTGATGATTTTATGGGTATATATATTGACTACACACAAACACACCCACCATATATATACATACACACATAATTTATATACATACATACACACATACACACATACACACACACACAAACACACACACACACACACACAAATTATATATATATATATATATATATACATGGACACACAAACAATATCTATACATAAACACAGACAATCTATATATACATACATACACACATATATATATATAGAACATGAACACCTCATACACTCACGCACATTATCAAATAACATATATTTAAAATTACACATACTTAAGTAAACATCTAAGCTATTTATACACACATGAATTACTCTCTCTATATATGCCTACACAGACCTGAAATCTTAAATATATACATGTTTCATTATATACAATTTAAATATAATTTTACTATAAATATATATTCTATCTATTATGTGTGTATATGTGTATTTAAATATGTATGTTTATGTATATATATATGTGTATTTATGTGTGTATATGTATATATATGTGTGTGTATATGACTTTGTTTTAGATATTTTAAAGAGCCATATTTATGTGTGTGTGTGTGTATAATTTTGTATTAGATATATTAAAGAGTTACATAGATAAATATGGCCAAATAAAGGGAGTTGTTCACTCATTTACAGGCAAAATGGAAGAGGCCAAACAAATTGTTGAAATTGGATTGTTTTTGGGGTTGAATGGATGTTCACTCAAAACACATGAAAATCTTAAATGTGTAGAACAAATCCCTATTGATCGTATCTTACTTGAAACAGGTACACACACACTATACACACACACACACTATACAGATATACACATACAATACATACATGCACACAATACAAATACAGATTATAAATACACATAAAAATATTTACAATTCAAATACTCATATATAATAACATTTTAATATTAAAAAATATATATACTTATAATTGTGTGTTTGTGTGTGTGTGTGTATTTATATATTTGTTAGATGCACCATATTGTGGTATAAAGCCTACACACTCTTCATTTTCTTATTTATCAAAAACATATTTGGATAACTCTGTAAAGCCTGAAAAATGGTGTGCAGAAAAATGTGTAAAGGGGAGAAATGAACCATATCATATCCAGTATAATTATATATAGACATATATATGCATTTACACACACATATTTATAGATATATATTTCTACACTTATCATTTACACACACAAACATATGCATATATCATATATCTACACTTGTCATTTACACACACATATATATATATATCTACACTTATCATTTACACACACACACATATGCATATATCATATATCTACACTTGTCATTTACACACACATATATATATATATATCTACACTTATCATTTATACACACACATGTGTATATATATATACTTGTCATTTACACTCGTACAGACAAACATATATATATATATATAATTATATAATATATACACACATCCCCACTATTAAATTTGTTTAGATATATTGCAGAAATAATTTATAAATTAAAAGGTTCCCCTGGGAATTTCACAGAGTTTTGTCAAAGGTAATAAAAGTTATTTATATTGCATAAAATTGGTGTATATACAAGTGTGTTTGATATCAAATATACTTATATTTTACAAAATTAGTGTGTGTGTATGTAAAATTATAAAAGAAAAAATTGAAAATAAAATATACACACAGTTTAAAAATATATTGATTATATAATTATATAATTTTTCAGGATATCCAATAATACTTTAAATTTCTTTGAAGTAAAACAATAAATAAATAACCTCAACCATACAAACACACATGTGTGTGTACATGTGTAAAAAAATGAATATAATTTTTAATTTTAATACTCAATTACACATTTTAAAGAGTATATCCAAAGTGTGTGTGTGTGCCATCTTTTTCTGATATAATATTATAACCTTTTTGTATAAATGTGTTAATTAAAAATGTTTCATAATTTCTAGCTAAACTTTTGTTATAACTTTTAGCTACAAAAATTACACCATTTTTTGGTTTAAATTTTTTAATGTGTGTATCTAATCGTACACACACATTATCAGATTCACCTATATATAATGTGTGTGTGTATTTATTTGATCTAAATTCATTTATATTCATAATTATATACACACATGAATACTTATTATAAGTAGGAGGTGGATATTCATTTATATTTAATGTTATTATATCATTTATATCTAATTTATTCATTATATCTAACACTTTTGATTTCATTAAATGTGTATATGTTATTAGTGTGTGTGTATATGATTTATATATATCTGTATGTGTAAATGTATTAAGGTTAGGGGATGTGTGTGTATGTGTATTATAAATATCTGATTGTGTAGGTATATTAGGGGGATGTATGTTTTGTGGTGATGTATCAAACAGTTGATTAGATGAATTAAGGATATCATTAGCTGTTTTTATATTGTATAGATTATTGTGTGTATGTGCATTAGATGAAAAATCGGATATATATATATTGGAATGTGTGTGTGTGTTAGATTGACTTATATAATTTTCCAATTCATTTGCTCTATCTATTATATTAAATGGTAATCCCATTAATTTAGCTGTTAATAAACCAACACTCTCATTACACACACCATCCTCTATTTGATATGTCCATTTAATTTCATTATTATTAGTAATGTGTGTACCCATACGTTTAAATTGTGTGCGTGTAAGATTGAGGGGGAGTTGAAGTAATTCTGAATGAAGGTGTGTACTTACAATTCCATGTAAACCTCTTGATTGTAATGTTTCCAATAATGCTCCAACAAATGCTATAATATGTGTGTGTAAGTTATATAATATATATATATATATATGTATATATAATTGTTTGTATCTATAAAAATGTATATATAAATAAGGAGTGTGTGTGCGTATATACATAATAAAGTGTATGGATATATAAATAATAAAAAAGTGAGTGAGTATATATATAATAAAAGTGAGTGTGTATAAATATATTAAAAAGTGTGTGTATATATATATAATTAAAGTGAGGATGTATATATATAATAAGAAAGTGTGTACGTATATGTATAATAAAAGTGTGTGTGTATAATTTACACACCTGCACCACATTTAGGGCTTGTACCTTTACAAGGTTCATCTAAAATTACAAAGCTACAATTTGATGTGTCTTTTAAAATAATTCGAATTTGCTCCATTTCGTGTGCATAGAGTGAACGATTTTGTTCAGGTACATCATGTGCTATTGCACACGCTGAAATAAATGCATCATACCTAATAATACACACACACACACATACATACATACACATGAAATATACATATGTATAAATATATATATATATATATATATAGTGTGTAGTGTGTGTGCGAGAGAAAGAGATTATCAAATTATACTTTGGTATTTGACTTTCAGGGCCACATGGGCAATATAAACCTAATAAAAATAAATCAATAAAAAAACGAAGGCAAATATAAATTTGTGTATATATACACATATACACACACATGCTTAATATATATATATATATAAATATGTATATACATGTACATATAGATACATACACATAGTGTATGTACACACACATGTAATTTCAAATACATAGGACTAACCAGTATTGGCTAGTAAAGTAAGTGCTAAGACAGATCTGTTAATCAAATTGAAAAGTTAAAATAATGTGTGTAAAATAATGTATAGTATGTATATAAATTTTGTATATTATGTGTGTGTGTATATTTCAAAAAATTGTATGTATATCCAAAGAATATGTAAGTATCTTTAAACACAAAATACCTATATATAACTCAAAAAAGATGTTTAATTACTTAAATATATATATAAATACTCTGAAAATAAAAAATTGTGTGTTTGTGTGTGTTGTGTGTGTGTGTGTGTGTATATATATATATGCTTGTGTATGTGTTTGTGTAAATGCTTGTGTGTGCTATGTGTGTATATTGTGTGTGCGTGTGTGTGCTTGTGTGTGTATATGCTTGTGTGTGTGTATGTGTTTAGTTGTGTGTGCGTGCGTGTATAGTATAACCTGCATACGAATGATTTACCAGCCATATTTTGGCCTGTTAATAAAACAAGGCCATTGGAATTAAAATTTGTTGAAATTGGGTGAGTTTGAATATTATATGGCCTTAAATTTTGAATGTGTAAATTTCGATGATTTGTTAGTGTGCAAATATTCCAATCCAGTCGGTGTGCATGTGTAACATGATCAGCAAATGTCTAATAATATACACAAGTGTATGTATGTGTGTGTTATTTTATTTGTATGTATGATTGTTTGTGTGTATGTGTCTGTGTGGGTTTTTTTGTATGTGTGCTTGTGTGTATGTATGTGTGTGTGTGTTATTTTATGTGTGTGTATGCTTGTGTGTGTGTCTGTATATATAGACGTGTATATTTGTATGTATAACTTACTCTGAGAGCTAATAAGAAAGTAGAAGATTGGACCAAATATGGTAAATAAGGTTTGAGATTATTATTTAATAATTTCAATATATCCATTACACACTTAAGCATTGATTGACATTGGTGTGTGTATTTTTTGAGGGCAGATGAGACGTTTTTTGTAGTCCAATTCTTGCTTAAAGGCTTACTGTTACGATCCTATATAAGTACACACCCACATATATATATATATAAGTAAACAGTCTCCTATATATAAATACACATTATACATACATTTTATAGTATATCAATGTACCCAAATATATAGTGTGCTTTCAATATGTATTTACACACACATACATTATATTAAAACATGATGGTTTTAAACGTAATTAAATATACCCAATTAAGCTCAAATCTACACACAAAGTAAAGACATGTGTGTATATATACACATAATTTAGTTACTTATGTACAGCCCCATTCCCTTACCCTCACAGAAAATAAAATTGCACACACATAAATTAGTTACCTATGCACACAGACACACATGAATCCCCATAGTAAATACGCCACCCATCCCTTCGAAAAAATATACACACATAACATCCCCCTTATAACACACACATGTTCTTGTACACACCAAAGGTTTAAAAAATAAGGATTCTTTGTGTTTGAGATAATTGGGTATTTTTTTGATATACACACCATTATTTAAATTATCAAAAACAAGGATTCTATTCAAGTCTGAAATTATATTAGGGGGGATGTGTGTAAGCAAATTATTAATTGTGTCATCCTCATTATAAGGTAATTCTACACCCCCAAATTCACACACAATTTCTCTAAATAAATCAACACTCAATTTGTTTAGTAAATTATAATCAGAGGGTAATTGTGTAGGATCAATGCGGCCACGAAATGTCTCCTACAAAATTATTTTTAAAATATACACACACATAAAAAAAATATATGTTATATGAATCACACACACACAAAAATATATATATATACATATAATATGGATTACATACACACACACAAAAACAAAAATATATATAATATGGATTACACACACATATATATATATGTATACTGGATGATATATTTGAGTGTGTGTACCATTTTTTGAAAAAATTCATCTAAAACATCAATTTTTGCGCACTGTGTGTATTCATCGATTTGTTCATTGTGGGGTAAAACATTTTCAATTAACTGAACTACTTCACACATTTTGAATTTGTGTGCGTTTGTCCAATCTGTGTGTGAAATAAATTTCACTATTGAAAATAAATTATTTAATAATTTATTCGGGTAAGTTTCAATACACGCAATGGTTGCCCTTGCAACATCAGCTATATCATTAAATAAATTTTTATTAGCCTAAAAATAATATATATATATATATCTTATAATGTATATATATGTTGTGTGTATGTGTGTTTAAATACACAATATGTTTGTAGGTGGGTTGGTATCTATACAATATGTGGGTTTAGGTATGTATAATATGTTTGTGTGTTTGTGTATATAACATATATATGTACAACATATGAATGTGTTTATGCTTAAATCAAAGAGTTTGAAATCTCTATAGATATATATATGTAAGAGTTAATCAAGGTTACATATAAATGAATTAAAATAATATAGGACTGCTATCATCCAAAACTCTATTCACACACTTATACACACCCACATACACATACGCATCCTCCTCCCCTCACACACATACACACATAATTTAAACATACAGATAAATAAGAAATGTGTGAAACTAATTTCCCTGTTGGGATAGGGCGTGTATTAGGGATTATAATAGGTTGTGTAGATAGTTGATTAAGGAGTGATTGTATATCCAATGAAATGCTATAAGGGGGTGGGTGTAATAATAATTTACACATTAAACGTTTAGATGCAGATAGTGTATTCTCAGGTAGTATATATTCATGTAGACCACGTTTATGACCCATGTGTGTGTGTGAGTTGTGTGTAGACCCTAACAGTCCAAGTTGTACTGCTGTAGAAAAATAGAGAGGCCGTGGTTGTTCAGGTGTCCTCTGTGGTGTGTGTATAACATTAAATTCATCTATAGGTATACTTAGGCTCTGACATATACGTTGTAAGGCTATCTGATGAAATTTTTGACTAGAACTGATATCCTGTTATTTACATATATATATGTATACATATGTATATGTGTGTGTAGAAAGAGTTTGAATTTGGTGTGATTTATGTTGTGTAGGCATCTCATTAAAGATTGGCATATACATATAGATTTGCGCTACACTTATCATTATACATATGTATATATATCATTATAGTATATACACAAGATATAACACAAGATATATATATATATATATATATGCAGAAACTCACACACGAAATTATGTATATAAAAGAATCCAAACACAAACTATGTATGTATAGGTGTAAAAGGAAATTGGGACAAAAAATGATGTGTATGTACGTATATCAAGTAATAGAAAATTATAGACGATCCATGATGTGTATATATAGAGCGTATATACAACATCTTATAGGTTTGAGGAGGGAACATACCCTTAAAAAATATTTCTGAAGTACGGGAGAATAATTTCTAACAAGTTCAGCAGATTTCTGTAAGCGGTCGCTGTGTATATACACTGAAGTTGCTCTACCTGACTCAAATTGAACTTGTATTGCTTCCCTTGTCAAACCATCATCAATATAAATATTTCTCTCATCGATATATATCTCAGCTAAGCTAAAGCCATCTGTTGGGCTGTAATATAAGGAAAATATAGGGCGACTGGCTGAATAGGGTATATCACCTTCTGAAAGGCACATACCGTCTTGCATATAAATTGGGTTTTCTCTAGATATAATTTGTGATAGTGTTCTTGCCTTTATACCTTTGCTGGGTATAGTATGAGGTAGATTAGATAGCTCTTCATATACACAACATGTCAAGCCAGCTTCAATAAGTGAGTTAAGAGTTTGTTGTATAGAATATTTTGGACAGCCTGCTCTTGGTTTGCCACCCATTGGATTCAATCCTGCGTGTTCGATCAACATGACTGCATCAATACCATATGCCTCATAAAATTCACCTACGCGTATAAGTAATACCTTGTCTGGGTGTTTCCTCTTTTCGGCCATAACAAACGAAACCAGAGATGTACCCTTACTATCAAACATAAGGGGGTTATCATAAGTTAGCTTCTTAAGTAGTAGACGGGAAGATGTTCTCTGCAAGCGAGAGAGCTGTTCCGACAAGTGATTAGGATAAATTATGTCTTGAGAAGTAGCAATCTCAGCTGGGTTTGAAGTAGATGTTGTAACAGAAGCCGGTGCATTAAAAAGGTGCGTTTTGTTACTGACACCTCGTAAGCCTTTCTTATATGCAAGCGGATGATTAAGACATAGTGAAGAGTTGTTAGGGGGGTATGTCTTGTATAGGAAGAACTCGGAAGACAAGCACCCGACACTTCTGACTCTGCTAAGCATTATAGAAATAAGAAGACAAGTATATAGGGTAAATTTCTTGGCTTCTTTATCTTGATTTCGCATTGAAATTAAGTAATGCACATTGGAACTTAACAAGAGGACATGTTAATCTAAGCCTCGGCCTTAATCAAAAAAAGTTGAATAGTTGATTGTTGAAGTTAGGAGCCAAACAAAGTTGATTAGTGGTGAGTATAAGATCGAAGACACGGGCTATAGAAAATATTACTCCGTATCAGAGGTTAAGATTGAAGACAGGTGTATAGAGTTTATGAGTGGAGAACAGTTGTGATGGAAAAAGTTGGAGGCATCTGCTAGACATAATAGGGATATTGTGATAAGGGCTTAGAGGTTGCTTGAAAAAAATTAGTTAGCAGCTGTTGATTGAAATTACATTTGAAGACACCCATTTGCCACAGTTAAATAGGAGGGTGAAAGCGTCGAACGAGAAATGGGAATTGAAGCTAAACAGTGGTGGTGTAAATATTAAGGAATGGTTTAGAATTGTAGACAAACAGCTGGGACTAAACCATATTGGAAATGGTCTTCTCGAGGTATGTGTGTATGCGCGTGTGTGGATGTGTTTGCACGTGTAGGTGTTTGCGTGTGTATGTGTGTGTGTGTGTGTGTATGTATGTGTGTGTGCGTATGTCTGTGTGTACATTAATGTATATGTTTGTGTGTAAGTGTGAGTGTTTGTGTGTGAGTGTAAGTGTTTGCGTGTGTATGTTATCTGTGTGCGAGTAAGTGCGTATGTGTTTGTATATGTATGGAAAAAGAGGACAAATGGACAGATATTTTCCCAAAATAGAAATTATGGAAAAATCAGGAGTTTGTTGTATGGAAATATAAGTTCACATTTTATCAAATGTAATAATGGGACCTTGCACTAGACATAAGTGATAAAATATACTACACATTTAATATACATATTTTAGTGTATTTAAACTCATGTGTAATGATAAACCCACCCAAAGCCTGTAATTTACACATTTCAAATTGAATAAAACATACTTAAATCTATTTATAGAGCTTATCTTAATCAATCAGCACTTTATTATGAAATTACCTCTGGTTTTTAATATAGACATGCACACAAATGTAATCAAATGTGTGCAAGGACATTGAATCCCAGTGCGCACATAAATGAACACACTCAAACACACCCGACAAAAATAAAGCATGTAAACCTCTCAAATTTAATGACACACATACAAAATTTGCATATACATATGCACAAACACTGATAAAAATGACATTATATTTATACATATACACACACGAATTAATCATGATTATTCATGTATATTGTGTATGTGTAGTAAGCTCATGATATAGTTTATGTCAATTTTTAAAGATAATTTCAAAGAAATGGTATAAATTGTGTGTGTGAAGGTGTGAATGGCTATAAATTGCTTGTAAAATTGTTTAACTTTTTCAATGTAAAGTATTTGGTTAATATGAGTGAAAATGTGTAATTGAAAATTATTACTTGAGGTGTTTAAGTTGAATTTATGAGGTTATTGAAATTGTGTTGTGTGTGTGTGACTTAGACTAAAGGTTAAATAATTGAGTTATATGATTATGATTATGCTTGTATGTGTCTCTAGGTGTATGTATATAAATGTGTGTGTGTGTGTGTGTGTGTGTGTGTGTGTGTATGTGTGTTATATTAAGCCTCGACACTAGCATTTGCTTTAGTTGTTGCCTTAATTTTTTTTATTAATTCTTGTGAACGACCAAATATATTCATGAAATCAGTAGTGAGTGATTTTTGAGCTTTGTTATTCTAATAAAATAAATATAAACACAGTATGTTATATAGAGTTTATTATACACACAATATGTTGTATAGTTTATACACAAATGATAATATATATAGTGTTTTATCTATGTCTAATTACGCCTATAAAAACAATATAAAACAACGGAAAAGCGTACGAAACAATCATACACAAAACATATATAATATATACATACATACCTTAATGTGCAAGATATCACCCTCTAAATAAAACTCAAAATGGGGTAAAATTGAAGCAAAATCACCACTTAATAGAGGCCCTTCTTTCCACACCATTTGACGTGAACGATATTTAATTGAAAGAATTTCAGCTTTCATAGCTTCAGTAGCATTAGGCTCTTTAACATCCATAAATGAGGCCAATTTCTGATCATTTTTATTGTACACACACATATAATATTGGATATATTATCTATTTAAATGATGATTCACATACACGCACACAAACTAGACTAGAATATATAATTAAATGATGGTTTACGTAAACACACACATACAACACCCACTAATTATTTTTTTATCAATAAATTGAGGGGATTTATATTTCTACACATTCATAGACACACACTCCACTTTTATTATAATAAGTTACATTATAATTGGTGAATATGAAATGTATTAAATTTATCTATTATATACAAATACAATAGAAAAATATAAATAGCTTACAGAGAGTTGAATGTTATGATAGAGACTTGCATAGGAAAATATTTCATTGATACGCTTTTGGAATTGTATCTCCTGTCAAGTAAAGTGTGTAGGACTTGGTGTGTATGTGTGTACGTATATATATATATATATATATATATATATAGTGTGTGAAATCATGTAATTTTGGGATTCCATTTGGGTATATAAAAGAGTGCAAAGAAGGTGTGAGTAAGTAGAAAGCATATATTCACATAAAGTACATGCTTTATACATACTATATGTACACATTAAGAATCTTCAATACACCTATTATACACACATAAAAACACGCCCTCAATAAACACATACTCACACAAGTATAACTTGAATATACGCCTCAAAATATACACAAGCATACCCCCAATACACCCCTCAGTACACACACACATTCACACACACATATCTTACCTTAATTAATATTTGGAAGGGCTGTTCATTTTTTTCCTTTTCAATTTCTTCATACAGAATCATATCTTCCTTTCGTTCAAATCGAAAGTAAGCTGGGTTGATTAATTTGGGTTGACAAAAGTGTAAAATTTCATGAATAAGTTCAAGATTATCAACAGATAGCCTGTAAAAATGGAGAGGCAGGTTGTGTGTGTGTGTGTATGTGCATAGAATTATATATACATATTTGGTTGTTGCTTATATGCTCTATATCAATTTAATAATATATATATATTGTTAGATAGTAGGATATAAAAATACATATACACACAACCTGATTAACTTTTAATTGTGACCATGTATATACACATCACACACACACACACACATATAGAAATCACAAACACATCATACACACACGCATTCACATATACAAACACATCATACACACACGGGCACACATAGACATCAAACACACACATCACACACGCACATCACAAACACACATTGAACACACATCACATACACATACACACACAAACATTCCTCTACACACATACTCCCCTTCACACACACATTTACTTGTTATATCGATCTGTATATTTTTCTTTCATAACTTGAGTTAACACATCATCCAAATTTGTAGGTGTTAATAAATCACACAACATTAGTAACATGTACATACGGTCAATTGTTTTGTTTATTTGGCCCGAATAACGAGAATGTGCGTGTGACATTGACATATTTTTAACATTGTCTATTAAATATTGTGATAATATTCTTGAGGCATCAATATATCTCCTATAAAATATATATGTATGTATGTGTGTGTTTGTGTGTGTATGTGTGTATTTGCGTGTATGTGTATGTGTATGTGTGTGTTGGTAGTGCTTGTAATGTTAGTGTGTATGTATATGTAGATGTAGTCATATACATATATATGTATATGTGTTGTAGGTATTGGTGCGCGTGTATGTTTATGTCTATTTATTTGTGTGTTTGTGTGCGTGTGTGTGTGTAAGATATATATTTGTAAAATTACTTGAGCATCATATAGCAGAAGGCAAGGTGGTAGATAAAACTTGCATGGCAAGAGGGAATACGAGAATAATAATTTCGATTGGAAACGCTAATATCTTGTACAGTTTCAATGGCTAATGCATATTCACCCGTTAGTGTGTACATTCTGTGTGTAGAAATAAATAAGAATCATAGTATGAGTGTATAAAGAAGATAAGTCTGTGTTGGATTTGGAATTAGAGTATATGGGGAGAAATAATTCTTTGTGTGTGTTTGTGTGGATATATATTTTCAGAAAATAAGTTTGTGTTGATTTAAAAAACAAAATGTGTGTAGGAATGGTATAGTTGTATCGATTAGAAATCAAATGGTGTAATGTTGAATAATGTAACAAAGAATATTTAACATATTTATTAAAGTGTGTGTATTAGAAGATATCAATTATTGTTATCAGATTTAGTATAAAATTTACACACCTCATCAAGCTAATCATTGAGAAATAGCCCAAGAGTGAACGTACATCCATTACAGCTTCCTTATGTCTAAAATCTTCGGGCTGAAATGTTTTAACAGTAAATAAGTTATGCATAAAATGTGTATTCAAATATGTATGTATCCCTTTATTTTTTATCTATCAATGTGTGTATATAGGATCATGTATATTAATATATATAATTGAAGTCCATAATCAATATTATTTGATGTAGGGGGATAACTTTGTAAAATCTTACAAAAGCACACTCCAACACTCACTCACACGCCATCCCATACCCCGGTTATCCCCTGCACCCACAAATACACACCTTAGGACGTTTCAAATGATCATGAATTTCAGAAGAAATAACAATTTTGTTTAATAATTGGAAGACTTGGGCAGCTGACCACATTTCCCTATTGTTTTTGAGTTCTTCAATAATTGTTTCAAACTCTGATTCTTTCTCTGATGCCTTCTTTGCATTTAATGATTTCCATTGACATGTGTCTTGAAATTGGTAAACAAATTCTTCATGTATATCCCAATACCATTGTTCTGTCAACATCAAGCTACTGTTGGGGTCATCTCTGTAAACATAAAGTGTTTGTGTAGTGTATGGAAGGACGTGAGGGGGGGTTTAATATATGGAGGATGGAGGGTTAAACATGTTTAGGAATTTGGTGTAGTATACTTAATGGTGTGACTTATATATGGAATGTGTGTAGATTAAAATATTTTGAGTAGTGTGGTTCAATATGTCAAGACGTTTGGTTAGTAATGTAATTGATTAGTTCAACTATTTGATATTGTTTATCTTCAGATAAGTATGTATGTAAGGTGGAGAAATGTATAGTTATTTAAAAAATACGTGTTGTATAAGGAGATAGGCATGTATGTATAATTTCAGGGTAATCTACATTTAATATCTAAATTTCTCGTGATACACAAATAAAAGATAGTTCTGAGGGTTATACAGACATAATAAGAAAAGAAAATAATCAAATTCATATCATCAAGGTCCCCATGTGTGTATGTTATAGTTGCCAACACTGTCGCATCGTAAAAGATTGAATTTCATTTCTTTTATTACCTTAAGCTACACTCATTATCATTGAAGTAGTTGAATAAATCGGTATAATTGGTCCAAGAAGATTCTCTTCCTTGTACAGTCAACGAATCTTTGCATCGTGTAAATAAGTGTCGGTAGGTAAGTTCGGAGTAGAGGGCTCCGATGAGTCCGTGAAATTTACCATTTGCCTCATAAAACTCCTTAGCTAACTTAATATCTGGCCATGGCCTGCTCGAGAAGTGTTGTTCAGAGAGGCGGTTGAAGTCACTTTCATAGAGTTGTTTGAGGTGGTCCTGGTCCTTAGCTATAATAAACCACATCAGGTCCCACAAGAATGACTCCACTTCATACGCCAAACCTTCATGGTGATTTTTGATTGCGGGCTTGGCGGAGTTATAAATCGATGTGTTGGAAGAAGAATGTTGGTGTCTTGGTGGCCTTGAATTGCCACCCGAAGACGAATTTGAGTGATTGTGGTACATTAAGACGAGGAATGGGAGTGTACGTACACCTTAGTTTGTGGGTGTGTGGGTGTATGTGAGTGGTTGTATGTGTGTGTAGATGTGTGTATGTATGTGTTTGTGTGAATGTGTGTATGTGGGTGGTTGTGTGTGCGAATGGTTAGTTTTCTATGTGTGAGTAGTTTTGTGTGTGTAGGTAGGTGGGTAGTTGTGTATGTGACTTTGTATAAGTATATTTGACTTTGTGTGTATGAGGTGATATAAGTTTGTGGTTTTGTCTAAGTAAAAATTTATATAAATTTTAGGTAGTGTATATGTATATAATCGTGTGTCTATGGTTTTGTGTATAAGATCTTGTATATGTAGTTATGAGGTTTTTATTTTTATGGGAGTATTCAGTGGGCTTGTTTCAATAGATGAGTATGTGTGTGTTTGGAGAGTGAGAATATATGATGATTAAAAATAATAGAGAGGGGAATTATTACACACTGAGAATAGGAATAAGTTTACAAAACATTTAAAAGAAGAAGGTGTAATTGGTTTTAGAGAAATGTATGTGGTTGAGAGGTCATTAAGATAAATATGAGCAGAGAAGAATTACCAAATAGTTGAATGGGTACAAAAAGCAATCAAAGTTATAATTTATATACGAGAAAATGAAAGCACAGCATTACTCTTCATTTTGACTCTCCTAATTGTTAAGTACTTATACACATATCACTTATAAACACACACACACACACACTCATGTTCACAATTACACACACATCATTGACATTCAAATATACATGCAAAATCAGATGTACACACTCAAATATATATATACATATATATAGTCACGCGCCCACACAAGTATAGATAATTTTATACATACACAAAGCACATGTACATAGCTATGCATACACACACAGTATATATAATTATATACATATAAGTACACATCTATCCACACATACATAGTCACACAAGCACAAACATGTGCATACAACATGCACATTCCTACCCTCGCACACAAGTTTATTTACATACATATATATACATGTGCGTATTTGTGTAACCATTTACACAGGCAAACATCAACTAACTTTTCAGTTCCTTAACACCTATTTCTCTAAGATTTAAAAAAACAATCATGTATTTATAAACATGGAATTAGATCATAAATATTAGTAATATATAAATACATACTATTATTATATGTTATTGAAAAATATATAAACAAATTATCATGTACCAAACAAATTAGTTTATTAGCACAATCAAACCAACACACACACACAAGCATTCACAACCACATACATTAACACTCAGCCACACATATATTCATATATATAATTTATCCATATACCCTATAGCTTTTTGAAGAGTTACTGAATTGAACAATGTTTTACACACATTTATTATATTATATGTTAAAGAAACAGATTTAACTAATATATACAATTTTATAAGCCATTATTTTGTCTTACATCATTTATCCATTACCAAGGCTCATTTCATTAAACCACACACACATAAACATTTTAACTTAATTATATATCATTTCAATAAACCACTGTAATTAGCAAATTTGCACAACTTGGAGGGATTACAAACTGTTTTCTCGCGTTTTGTAGTAATTTATAT
Source organism: Nephromyces sp. MM_2019 (assembly GCA_015657535.1). Taxonomy (NCBI): domain Eukaryota; phylum Apicomplexa; class Aconoidasida; order Nephromycida; genus Nephromyces; species Nephromyces sp. MM_2019. The sequence goes on from JADHZB010000873.1 coordinate 60,513, forward strand.
ATTTAGCGAAATTATTTACACATCTTAATACTTACACATTTTAAAGCTTTGTTATACGATATACTTAAAATAGAAATAAATACGTGTAAATGTTTATAAAATCTTTTACACACATATATAAGTTATTTATACAAATATTATATGAATTACAGATAAAATATTTAAATCTTAATTATTTTAAAGTAATTTCATATAAACTAAGATATGTCTATTAATACTTAGACACATTGTGTTTAAGTATATATATATATATTCTGATATATCATTACACACACATCTATATTTAATTACATAAAAAACTTACATATATAATTATTTACAATAAAAAATGACTCACAAATATACTTATTTACAATCAAACATGGCACACACAAATATGTAACAATACACAAACTTTATAAACATTTAATTACACACAAACATAGCATAGAAATCTAATTATTTGTACGCAGAATTAATATACAACGAGTATAAAAAATATCCATAATTTTCAATAATTTTTAGATTTGTTGGTTTCATAATTACCCATGGTATGGAATGTATAAAAAATCATAAATAAGGAAAATTTTTAATAAATTTTGCTTATGTAATTATTCAATATAAAATAATTATAAATGCATATATAATCAATTTCAGTGTACAACAACTCGAGTAGGGGCTTCATATGAAATTAAAAGTGAGAATATCCAAGAGTATCTGTGTGAGCTTTATGCTGTACGTGAAAATAAGTATTTGGATAATTGAGTGTAGGACTGTGTGTGCGTAATATCTTATACACAAAATAATCGCCGGGTCGTGAAATTACGAGGAGATTCTTTGTGAATCTCTGCTTTAAGGGTTTGATTCCCTCATAATTTAGTTGGGGGTGGGGGAGTTCCTGGGTCTTTCTTTTGTTGAATACCTTGTATTTTTTATCGATGCGCGCTAGCGCTGATGAAGGTCTCCTTTTTAAAAGTTGGGTATCGGGGTCTATAAGGTGTGTGGGCAGGAGGTTCAATGCTAATGTTTTCTCTAGTTCCTGCCCTATTTTCAGTTCTTCATCCCTTTCCATGACTCTGGCGATTTCTTTTTGCCAGCGTATCATTAATTGATATGCTTCCCAACCTGAGGCTTCTCTAGTCAATTACATCTCTAGGATTTGTCGGGCCACTAGGTTTTCAAATCATATTTATTTCAAGATATTGTCTCGGAGTTCTTTATGGGTGTGTCGGTTACCCCATGAGGTTTTGTCCGTTGCTTTTATGTTAGGACCCGTATACATGATAATGGCTTCGCGCATGTCGGCTTAGGTTAGCCCAAGGACGCCTACGATGGCTTCAAGGTCGAAGAACCAGTCTTCGACCTTTCCTGGGTCGCTGATAGTCAGGATGGGTAAAGTTTTGAGGTGATACAGTATGGATTTTTGTGATTCTAATGGAGTCTTTTCAGTTTCTTTTGGGGGGTCTACCCGTTTTCCGGGTCCATCGGTTGGTACTCGGTCGGGTAGGGCCTCGAGAAGTCCGTCGCCCTCACGAGTTGTAAATGTTTTAGAGTTTCAATGTACTTGATGAGCACCAACTTTGGTTTTGGGCCGCCCCGAATCACTTCCGTTATCTCGTTGACTTCGTTACCAAACATCTAGGTGAACAGTTTTTCTCTGTAGTTTGGCTAACTCCCCGATCGCCGTCATTAGGGTGAGGAGGGTGTCTGTGTCAACTTTCATTGGTGTTTAGTCGATTTTCCCAGCCTCGGCTAGCCTCTTCCAAAGTTTGTGACTGTTAGCTTGTTTCATCTAGTATATGTGGAAAGGGAAAGCTATAATTTTCGTTTACGTACTCTGTATGGAGTTAACACGCCCTGGTTGTCCATCAAAAACTTTGCAGGGTTGAACTTTATTAATTTTGCTAAGGGAGCAACAAAAACTTTTACGAAATCCTTCTCCAGTTAACATAGTTTTGTAAAACTTATGAGATAAATCGTGTTTTCAAAGTTGCTATTATTGAATTAAATTATACCCTATAGACGTATCATTACTAGATTTTTAAACTCGAGTTTTAAAAATCGCTTTCACTTCATGTAATTAGTTTGTATGTTCGACTCGAGTCATGATACGTGAACTAATCTTAGATTAGATAGTCTGGCTAAGACTAAGATTTTATGCATTTCTCGACACTGCGATTGTTTTGTCTAAGATATTAAAGTGTATTAAAGTCTAGGTGTTTTTATACACAAGTGTGTGAATATGGGTGTATATTCATAAATGTATAAAGATACTTTTATGTGTGTGAACAAGTGTTAATTTATATATATATACAAGTATGGTTGACCGTTTCTATCGTGTTGAAAAGTCTACTATATATTATAATTGTAAGCTTGATGATATATGTAAATTTACATAGACTAATGTAGATGAAAGGTGTATACAACAAATAGGTGCGTGTAGATAGTGTCGAAATATGTGGAAATAATGGATTTGGTGTGTTTGTAGAAAAAAATAGCAAGATGTACAAAAGAGAAATTTTTAAAACCTGTGTGTCGTGATAATGTGTGTTAGTGCATGGAAATATAGTTAGCCTTATCTATTAAATTGTTTTAAGAGTGTTCATTTTTTTAAATAATCTAAATTACACTTTATATTACTAAACACACCTCAAAAGTTAAAAGTTGATATTTAATTTTAACCTAGCAGTTATCTATAACCTATAGCTAATGAGCATTATTTGGTTTAAATTGCATCTGTCAAAAAGCACATACTCCTAGAGGTGAGTTCATCTTACAAATATTTTTGAAATGTATGCTCATTAACATATATTTGTAAGCATCAAAAAGAAAGTTTAAGATAATCTGAGTGATCTATTCTAACTATGTTTATTCATAGTATATAATAGAATCAATTAATTCTTCACATAGCACACAAAACACTACATCAAATACATGCTTGCGTTTCTAAACTCACACACATATCTATCTACATAGGCTTATATGTTCCTAAACATAAATACATTGTGCTAAACATCAAGTCACACCTTTCTAATTATAAACACATACATTACTAATAACTTGATAACAATAACTGTATATGACTGAAGTAATGACACATACACAAATACATACACATTTCTACACATATACACGTATATACATACAACAACATATATATATAATTGAATATAATAATTCAACTCTACACATAATTTACTGCTAACACGTCAATAGTTTTATTATACTTGTTTCTAAACCTCAAATAATCAAACATACACACTTAACACGCTATCCTAGTTAAATATGCACACTAAATTCAATCTATTCCCTACTATTACTCGCACACTTATAAACGAATAAACACCTATCCCTACATGCATACAAGCAAACAAACACCCACACACACGCAGCCCAATAATCAGAGTAATGTTTAGATCTTAAAGCTATAAGATTTTCCGTTTTAATTCTATTTTAGATTCTATTTAATCAAACTTTCTTCTAGATGTTCGTCGAATTTTTAAGAATACTAACTTGTTACTTTTATATAATAACTAGCTAACCTTTTTTAACTCTACACACAATTTTTTTACTAAAAGTAAAAATATTACGAAAAAGAATTCATTGACATGCAACTAAAATTTTTTTTTTCTACGCATTTTGAATTTTATTTTTATATTTAGATGATTTTATTTCCTTTCCAATTTTAGTTTAATAACTTATTCCTTTACTCCCCCTACATACTAAAACCACATAACTTATACATACACATACAAAACAAATTCACCCGCCCACACCATTATTCATCCAACACACGGTACTCATCATCCTCACACCAAATACACAACACCCAAAAACATACACACATACCTACACCTACTTACACAATCTGACTCTACCTTACAACCCAAATACACTAAAGAGCTTAACCTCTATACATATCCATAATTATCCATATATATCTTTGTTATTTTTATATTTTTATTTTCGCACATATTTCAATATTTGTAAATTGCACTGAGTATAAACCCTAACTATTAGTATAAAGCAAATATATTATCGTAGTATTTTAATTTCATAAAAGATTTATGATGTGTGTATCACCTCTAATATATATCCCTCTCTTAAATTAACTCAAAAAAGTCTATGTAGTTAGCTATACCTTATAGTGGAAATTGTTATTATATATACCTTGTTTAGCTAATTGTAGAAAATAAGATTTGTTTAATATTATAGTTTAGCAAAATCATATAACTAGAAAAACAACAAAAACGATGGCAAACACACAGGCTCTATATAATATATAAACTAATACAATTTGGCTCGTACCCCTGTCAACATAATCTAAACTCTTATGAGCAGTATTAAGCGAATACTTCAATATCCACCTATCTCATAAGAGGTATTTTACAAACACCTATCAATAAAAGACTATTTTATATGAGGCACATTATACGCACAAGTTAATATCATTAAAACAAAAAAAAATTAAAAAGTACATTATAACGGTGACTTGTTTTATATCAATCTCGTATTTTCAACATTATTAAAAAGTAAGTAATTACAACTATCGTTGTAAATTGCTTACTCGTATGATACAAATGAATCTGACTATTTCAATATAAAAAATAATATTTAAGATGTTATAATTGTGCTAATGATACTCTAGTTAATATATATATAATTTAATACTCAGACTGTTTAAATTTTGTTGTTAATACTATATATATATATATATATATATATATTCTTAAACTCACAATGGGTACAATTATTTTGTTCAAATTTGCAGTTAACTTGCCTAATAGTCAAAGTTAATCATTCCAATCTAACATAAACCTTGTATATCATTCAAAGATTATAAAAATGACCTCAAAAAAGTAATTAAAACACATTTTAAACTGATATATTTTTCATAAATTAGAAACTTAATGCTGGGTCAAGGCCTATAATGAGCATATAAGCTCTATAGTGATCTAATGAAGTTTTTGATAACCAATATTCATCTAAAATGCCCAATGTATAATACCAAACACATTTCACTCCAAGTTAGCTTTATTATACTATATATATGTGTTTAATTTTTAGGATTTTTAAAGTACGTATGTGCTCATTCCACCTCGATAGTGCTTGTTTGAGAGGTGATAATTGTACTTATGCTCACTGTGAAGAAGAATTAAGGGAACAACCAAACTTATTCAAAACACAAATATGTGATAATTGGAAAAAGGGCAAATGTAAGAATCAAAATGAGCCCTCACTGTGTAAGTATGCTCATGGAATTGACGAATTAAATACATACAAAAACACACACATTGAGGTATCTACACAAGGTGAACAATTATTTTTAAACATAATTATACATTATATATATATATATAATCACAATATAGCTTCTAGGTCTATGAAATGTTAATTAAATCTTTTGATATATTATTGCACTTTAACACTAAACTATGTAAACAAACACACACACAAACAATATATATATATATATATATGTTTATAGAAACCGATTCAAAATGCTCTGTTGAGCATATACCGGAAATTAAATTTTCATCAGCTATAGTTGAACCAATAAATAATTTTACCTCTACATATGTAAGGCCAACTCGTTATTACAGCTTACAAAATGATCAAGAACGTATACAAGAGTTTTCTAAAGTCTTTCAGATGTGTTGTAACAACACATTCAAAACACCCATAACAACGTATTACCAAGATTGAATTATATGTGCATGGGCTGTGATATGCTTTTGTATCAGCTTGGAAATCTCCGATAATGTGTGTGTGCGTGTGCGTGTATAAAGTGTGTATATAAATATATTTAGGATGTATCTCCAGGATGTATATAATGCGTAAGTTTGAAATGAATATAGTGTATGCATGTGTGAAAATGTATATATTATTTGTATTATGAATGAATATATATTGTGCTTGTATACTAGTGAAGATATTTTGTTATAATATGTGTGTATACAGTCACCACACACACACACACACACACAAGCACACACATACACTACATACACACCATACACACGCACACACACCTATTGATGAAATGTCTATCAAATTATGAATATTAATCTAATTACCCTCAAAGCCATCTAAATACATAAGTTACTTATTTATTTAATCTACATGCATGTACACAGAAAAGCACACACACATATATATATACTGAACAAATTTATACACACCATTTCTAGCTTTCTGTTGACTCTATCACTATATCATGTATGCACGAAACAAATGTGAAAATATCAAATATTATATATTAAATATATATATATAAGAAATCTTGATGATTTATACTATGCCTATAACTACACAAAATACATGTTTTTTATCCAAATTTTTCTAAATATCAAAATTAGTAAACAATACGTGTAGATGATCATATATACAAATAAAACGAAGAACAGGAATATATATATATATATTAGAATTTTGGTGAGAAATCTATTTCATCTTTTCGTTTACTAAGCATTTTATAAGCTTTATATATATATATATATATAAAGTATATTATATGTATACATAATTTAATTTCCATATATGGAAATTACTTACAAATTTCTTTAATGATAAGTAAAATAATGAATTTGATTTATTTTGTTTAGATATACTGTAATTATCATTTCTGATTTTTACTAAGCTCAAAAAAGATGCCTAATTATTATAACATTACTTCCAGATATAAAAACAATAAAGAAAAACAAAAAAACACATAAAAATATACACACAAAACATTTTTAGACTAGAATAGATGTATATTAATAGATGCATATAATTAAACAAAAGCATCTATAAATTTACACCTTAATGAATAAGATTATTTCTTCTCACACAAAATATGCACACATCATATGCACAAGCTTAAATCACATATCATATATCACACACTTCATACATGACAAACATACATCACACACACATATCAACAAATAATAATGTAATATAACATAGTAGGATTACAAAATTAAGTTTTTATTTTTTAAGAAAATTAACTGAATCATTTTCACTTTGATTGTGATTTTTTTTTAATTTTTTTTAAATAAGAAAATTTCTTTCCGATTAATTTATTTGAACTTTGGTTCATATACAAAAAAAAAACATTTATATTATAATCTATGTAATTTCTATATGTGTGTGTATGTTTGTGTAACAAAAAATTATTATAAAGTGTCTATATTTTTTTTTTAATATTTGTATTGGCTGTATTTATTTTTGATACTTATGTTTTTGAGTGTAATTTATTTTTCCATGTGTGTATATAATATAATCTTTTCAGATATTTTTTGTGTGTGTGTATGGGATGTTACTTTTAAGTAAAATTTTGTGTACTTATGTGTATGTTGTCACTTTTGAGTGTATCTCTGATGTGTGTAATGCTGATTCTTTATTGAATATATTTTCTGTATGTGTGCTTATTTTTGAGTATAATATTTTTGTGTGTATATGGAGCTATTACTTTTAAGTATAACAGTTGTTGTGCATATTGGAGTTTTTATTTTCGAGTGTAAATTGTGTGTGTGTGTATTTATGAGATGGGAAGGCTTATTTTGGGGAGTTTGCTTTTAAAAGAAGTTTTAATATAATACATTGGAAAAGTAAAAACATGAATAAATTAAAATAAAATAGTGGTTTTAATTACACAGCATACATATTATTCATGTCTTATATATGATTTGTTTGCAATCTTGTTTATATTAAAATATATGAAAAATTCACAAATCTTAACTTTTTTATGTGATAAAATCAATTTATATATTTCATAACTGATATGAGTGATAACTCACTAGTATAAATAAATTTACTAACTTAATTTTCATGCTACGTTTTTATACTCCTACTTAACACATTTATAATTGAGTATAATTAATGTGTAAATTATGGGCGAGTGTGTATTATAATTTATGAATAGGTGTAAAATATTGGTATTTGTTTCAAAAACGTGAAAATATATAAAATATGTGTGAGCATGTGTTTTAAAATTGTGAAAATATTTATATGCCTTAATGTATAAATTATTGGAAGGTGTGTGTATTAAACATTGAATTACATAAATGATTGGAATAATGACTTAGAAAATGCTCAAGATTGTGTTAGTGTTTTCTAAAATTACAAGCATGTATAGTTGTAGATTAATGTTGAAGATTATAGTGTATTATAGAATTAATCTCAAATATGTATAACGAGTAGGTTGACTTGCAAAAAATCCTAGAAATATGCGACAATAATCGAGTGTTTTTCAAATATGTCAAACATTAAAAATAAGCATAAATTTAAAAAAATTAACACTGTTATGTGCACAGTGTGTGTGCAAATGTAAAAGTAACCTAAAAGTTATGAAGGTGCAATATTTGGTTAAAGCCATTTACTATGTTTACATCAATGCTAAGAAAAAACCCTTTATAAAAATAAGCCATTAAAAAGCAAACTAACTTGTGCACACATACATATATATAACACACATTTGATATATATACACATACATACACATACCCCCACACACTTACAAGTCCCCACAAACCCACACACAGAATAACACAAAACACATACACATAAAAAGCTATCCACACATATGAGCACATACACATACACACACACACACACACACACATACTCACACACACACACACACACACACAAATACACACAAATACATATATAAACAGACACGCCCATGCACACACTTCGAGGAAAAACATACATGTACTTATGTCTATATGATTTAATAATTGTTACATCAATACTTTCATAAAACTTAGATAAGAAAATTTCATTTTACATATGAATTTGAAATAATATGCAAAAACATAATAATATCTCGAATTCTATTGGTGTGTATAGCTTACACATTTTATTACTATTTTTTACACTTAGAAATGTGTGTATTCCCGCTGAAGGAATCGTAGCTGAAATAAGTCCACGTGGAGAGGAATGTTTTATGTTTCATCTCTTACAAAACCAGGCCTTAGAGGGGTAAACACGCACACACACACACATACACACACACTTATAAACACATATATACAACACTTATACACACACCACACATTCAGACAGACAGACAGACAGATAAATACACACACACAGATACACACACACACACACACAGATATACACACGTACACATAGCTCTGCAAGGGCATATACACACATATAATTATGGTATTGTAGCTATTTAAATAAATTTACATATACAAACACATGATTATCCCTTGCATATACACAGTATCACAATAAGCAGGCATATACAAACACCATCACATTCTACATAACCTTTACATAAATGCACACTCATTATACATTAACCATGCCTACACACACACTATATACTCCCGACACAAGCAGACACACACTATACTCAATCTTCATACGACATATCCATAAGCAAACACACCCCGCCTATACATATATATGAACAATAGACACACCCATACATATTTACAGGACACACACACATAATTGACACATGTATAAACAACATCTACCCACTTACACAACACATGTATATATTTAAACTATCCCTCTCCTCTCTTTTGTATAATTATTATTTAAATGACATACGTTGATATATTTTCGCCCTAATTTCCCCCGCCTAATCATTTCCATTAACCCCCCCCCTAGCTACCATACAACCCCCCTGCAATCAATCCTCCCCCCCTTCCACACACATAGCTCCTCCCTCTCCGCCACACACCTCCTACCTCCCACACAGTAACCTCCTTCCCAAACACATATTTAGGTCCTATGAATTTTATGGTAAAAATCTAGACACTATTTCAAGTGGTTTGAAGGCCTACATTTTGGAGGGCCAACTCGACAACCATAATATCATGAAGCAAGGTATAAAGAGAGCAGTTGAATTGAAAAATAGAGATTTCTTAGAATTTGTAAGTGTGCGTGTGTATATATTATAATTATTTACAGACATCTATAAGCACAGTATAACAATACATATTAGACACAATTTGCTGGATCCTATGATTTAGTATACATACACACACTGGCACTGTTTGGGATGCACATATACACCCTTTGAAATTGTTTGCCACAACTTTGTGCAACATCACATATACCACATATATACACATGCAATTTAATCTACACACACACACACACATCCCACATAATTTATATATACACATACACACACCGAATAATACATATATGTATACACGCATCAAGTAATATATATATATATATACTCCACATACTCGATATATATATATAACCCATTAAACTCTCCTTACATATATAACACTCTACTCCCCTTTACATACACACATCATTCAAATCCTCTACACACCCCTCATCTTTACATAGGCAAACAATACAGGCACACATTTATTTTGTATAGTTAACAAGGCCCCCATAGCTCAGTATATTAATTTTGATATACACATTTTAGACGATGTATTTAATAGCATAAACCATGAAGTAGCTACAATTTCTGACACAAAAATGTTACAAAAAATGACTATAAAATTAAAAAATAAAGTAACTAATATTATCACTCAACAATCAGGACAATATTTAAGGTATACACACACTCTGTGTAGGTTGTATGGGAAGGGGGGATGTGTATATACATGTGTGTATGTGATTATATATATTTGGATATACATTGCTTATTTTTCTAAATATCGTGTCCATGTCTATATATATATATATATATATATATATATGTGTGTGTATATATGAACAGATTAAAAAACTATGAAACAATGATAAGCACAACTAATAGTAAAATGGTTTGGTGGACATTTATACAGATAGCTACAATTATTGGTTTATTTGCTTTTCAATTAATTTATATGCGTTCGTTTTTTGAAATCAAAACACTTGTTTAAAACATTTATTCAAATTCAATATAATTTTCCTACACACACACACACTCCTTATAATATATATATAATGAGATGTGTGTGTATATATATAGAGTGAGATGAATGCATGTATCCATATATATTGAGATGAGTGTGTATATGTATATATATAGTGAAATGATATATATTTATAGAAATTATATATGTGTGTATATATTGTGTGAATATGTGCATTTATGTATAGTGTGATATATGTATTTGTGTGTATGTATTTATGTATAGATATGTAGGTGTGTATGCATAAAGTAAATAATTTATAGATATATATATTCAGATGTGTGTATGCTGAATTATATATATATATATATATATACAATGTGTAAGTGTGTGTAGATGTTTAGTATTACTTTGTATAATTAGTACTATGGCTTAGTCGTGTGTAATACAAATGATTTTCCTTACTCATCATTATTATAATTTATGGGTATACTTTTATCTACACACATTTCATCAAATATATATACTCAATTTACATACAATTAAAAATGTGTAAATGGAGGTAAATTATATATACAATTAAATATAAATAATTAAAATGAATATAAATGTAGAGTATTAAGAATTTGAAAGTATTTATGGACTTTTAATTATATAAAACGTTACTCTCCTTATTTGACATATGTGTGTGTGTGTCAGTGTGCGTGTATCAAGTGTGTGTGTGTGTGTCAGTGTGCGTGTATCAAGTGTGTGTGTGTGTGTCAATTGTGTGGAAATTAAATAAACATTTCTTTGCTAAAATTGATGATTGTGTGTGTACTGGGTCAGAATAAAAAAAAAATAAATTAAGCCCCTATTACACATGGTTATGTGTATAAATTAAAAGGTTCAGTCCAATCTCACCTAATCCTTTGTGTGAAATCCCCCCCAACATGCCATATATGTGTTTATCGTGTGTAACCTCCCTCATGTGTGTATACACCTCCCACCAACATACCATATGTGTATGTGTAGTGTGTAACCACCCCCATGTGTCTGTACACCTCTCACCAACACACCCTATGATTATGTACACCTCCCTCAATACAGACCATATGTGTGTTTATAGTATGTAACACCTCGGCCCCTCCCTCCCCATGTGTGTATTATTCAGGATCCTCTATAGCTGCTTCAACCATCTTCTTAAGAATAGGATTTTCGAGGGCTGCAGCAGCCCTCTCTTTATCATTCATCAAACGATTTAAATTGAGTTCATCTGTGTGTGAATTTTTTGATAAAAATAAGTCAATTTTATAGGCTGACCCTTCAAACTCAAACTCTAATTTTCTACGTATACTTAGCCCTATGAGAGAGGCCATTGAGCACCCAGTATTAGTGGGTGTAAATGTTATTTGTATAACAATATGTGTGTTTGGACTCCTATATATATATACTGAGTCAGGTTGAAGTACACCCAATTCAACTAAGGGGGAAGGAAAATAAGTAAAAATGAATTTTAGGGGGGGGAGGGGGTGGAGGTAGTGTGTATATATGTGCTCGATTGTGTATAAATATGTGATATGTAGGTGTGTATGAGTGATTGTATGTTGTATTTAGGGGTATGTGCAATTGTATGTATATGCTGTATTTAGGAGAATGTATTTTATATTTGTGTAGATGATTCAATTATATGTGTATTATATCATATTTAAATATGTGCGTTTTTGTGTGTAGATGTCATATAGTGTATTCGCTAGGTGATATAGAAGCAAGTGTATATTTAATTTTGTGTGTATTATATACATTATATAAGTCATCAATAATAAATTACAATGAGGTCAATTAAAAATTATTTGTATGAAAATATGTATGTGTGTTATGTGTAAATAGAATTCAAATTTACCAAGTGTATATTGTGGGAATTCAGGATCCTTTATATACTTTAATGTTTCGTACACATCCTCCCTTATTATTTCTAATTCTGTACTATCTGAATCATCCATATTTTGGTAATGAAATTTAGGTAAATCTAATTTTGGAGAGATGTATGTGTCAAATTATTTTATATATTCAACTCTATATAAATATAACCCTAATATATATATCAATATATATATTGTAGGTGGGCGTTACACATTTAATGGTATATGTTATAAAGAGATGAGTATCTTGAAGCTACCTGAAAGCAGTATACACACACATATTAATATAT
>JADHZB010000878.1:5000-7500 GCA_015657535.1 Nephromyces sp. MM_2019
CATTATATACAAACACTTAACACATTATACACACACACTATCAGCTTATATACATATTATAGTTATACACACACATACATACAAGATTGATTTTATAATTATTACATAAAATTCACTGTTTCACACATTACACATTTTTTTCATTAATTTGGTATATCTATATAAGTATGTGTGTATGTTTATTTGTGTGTGTATATACTTATATATATATATATATTTTTATATATATATGTGTGTGTGTTTATTTATGTGTGTATATGCGTGTATTTGACTGCGTGTGTGAGCATGTATTTATGTGTGTGTGTATATATATTTTTTCTGTGTTTGTATTTATATATATTTATGTCTGTATGTGTATATATATTTACTATGTGTATGTGTGTGTATATATATATGTTTATGTGTGTGTGTGTGTCTTTGTGTATATATTTACTGTGTAAGTGTGTATATATTTACTGTGTGTGTATATATATATTTACTTTGTGTGTGTGTGTGTGTATATATATATAGGAGCCACACACACTATATGTAGTGGATCAGGCTCTATTTGATCAAATCAATAATTCTGCTGAATTAATATTAGGGAGAGATATACTTTTGGTGTGTAATAATAATTACATTGATTATATATAAAGATATATATATATATATGTGTATGTGTGTGTGTGTGAGCATTTTTATATATGTATATATATATATATATACATACATATATATATGTGTGTGTTTATTCGCTTAAATTTGCATGTGGGTATGCATATATATGTATGTGTGTATATATTTCTGTATGTGTGTATATATTTCTGTATGTGTGTATATATTTCTGTATGTGTGTACATACTTCTGTATATGTGTGCATGAATATATCTGTGTGCATGAGTTTATGTGTATGTATAAATGTATATGTGTGCATAGATGCATGTGTGTGCATGAATACATGTGTATGCATGAATATATGTGTGTGCATTCATGAATGTGTGTGTGTTTGTACATATATATATTATATATATATTTATATACACATTTTTAGAATAATAAGTTTGCTTTGGACTTTGAGGAATCCAAATTTTTCATACAAACACCTATTAAACGTAAGCTATATATATACATATTCATACCTAAATAAATTACTATATATACACACACACATATATATAAATATATATAGGTAGACCTATATCTTATTACACACACACACTTATCTTACTAAGATATATATATACACAAATAAAAATTATGTAATTTTGTTTTAGCTCATCAACCTACAAAGAACAATGAAAATGAGACCCAAAGGTATAAACTATCATAGATTTATATATATATACACACACACTCAATAATTTCTTCATATACTCTTATTACACACATTTTTTCACTATATATATATATTTATATATTCTAAAAAATCCCTTCACACACATAACTATATATTACACACTCCTTGCCCTCTCACATCCCTTATTAATCTATTACACATTTGCACACCCTACACACATTTACACCCCTACCCCCCTACACACACATACACTCACTATATATACACACACTACATATACACACACTATATACACTCCCTACATATACACACACTATATACACTCCCTACATATACACACACTATATACACTCCCTACATATACACAGACTATATACACTCCCTACATATACACACACTATATACACTCCCTACATATACACAGACTATATACACACACACTACATATACACACACACTACATATACACACACACTACATATACACACACACTACATATACACAGACTATATACACACACACTACATATACACACACACTACATATACACACACACTACATACACACACACTACATATACACAGACTATATACACACACACTACATATACACACACTACATATACACACACACTACATACACACACACTACATACACACACACTACATATACACAGACTATATACACACACACTACATATACACACACACTACATATACACAGACTATATACACACACACTACATATACACACACTACATATGCACACACACTACATATACACACACACTACATATACACACACACTACATATACACACACACTACATATACACTATACACATTTCTACACACATTAGACAAATTGAAATTGAATCAAATAAGATCAAATCAGACCTAACAAATGGGAAAATTAAATTTAACTCTTTACAAACTGAATTAACAAATTCACACATTTTTTATAATAATTGTAAAACAACGGATGAGTTAATAAATAGAGTTGCACACTTACGAATTTTAGGCCCAGAAATATGTCAAAAAAAATTTACACACACAGAGGATATAGAGCCCAAATCACTCGTAAATTATCTTACACACAATTATCTACACACAATCATTTACACACACATTTTTCCTACATATTTTACTGTTATTTATATCTAGATTTCCATACACACGCACACATATACATACAGATACATATTCATTGTTATATATATATATAT
>JADHZB010000878.1:12500-21743 GCA_015657535.1 Nephromyces sp. MM_2019
CGTTGAAACCAACATTATCACCAGGGCCAGCTTCTTGTAATTGTTCATGATGCATTTCAACAGATTTGCACTCAGTGGTTAAGCCAGATGGGCCGAATGTCAAGACCATATTGGGTTTCAACAAGCCAGATTCGATACGACCTACAGGTACTGTACCAATACCACCGATCTTGTATACACCTTGGAGTGGTAATCTCAATGGTTTATCAGAAGGTCTTGTGGGAGCATTCATCATATCGAGAGCTTCCATCAAAGTTTTACCCTTGTACCATGACATGTTTGTGGATTTCTCAACCATGTTGTCACCAATGAAACCAGAGATAGCTACAAATGGGACGTTATCTGGGTTGTAACCACATTTCTTGAGGTAACTGGAAACTTCTTTTTGGATTTCTTGGAAACGTGATTCCTTGTAACCGCAAGCATCCATTTTGTTAACAGCTACAATCATTTGTTTAACACCCAAAGTTGAAGCAAGGAGTGCGTGTTCACGAGTTTGACCATCCTTTGAGAAAGCACCTTCAAACCCACCAACATCAGCGGGGACAACCAACAAGGCGACATCAGCTTGTGAAGTACCAGTAATCATATTCTTAATGAAATCTTTGTGACCTGGGGCGTCAATAACTGTGTAGTGATATTTGGGGGTCTCGAATTGCCATAATGCAATATCAATGGTGATACCACGTTCTCTCTCGGCCTTAAGTTTATCCAAAACCCATGCGTATTTGAAAGAACCTTTACCCATAGCTGAGGCTTCTTTTTCGAATTTGTCCAATGTTCTTTGATCAATTCCTCCTAGTTTGTAGATCAAGTGACCAGTGGTAGTTGATTTACCACTATCAACATGACCAATAACAACAAGGTTAATATGTGTTTTTTCTTTTACCATTTTTCTGTAGCAAAAAAGGAAATGAAAATATGATAGATTTTATAGGAAAGTATTTGGGTGTTAGATGTATTGAAAATACAGTTTGTGTGTGTTGCGGGTGTGAGTTTTGTATTGATAAAGTTATGATTGTATGAATATATTGAAAAAAGAAAGCATTTGATTCACTTATTGAAGATATTTTTCAGATAAAATGTATACATGTATGTATACATGAATATATATATATATATGTATGCTTATGAAAGTTGTTGAAGTATTTATATATCTGTCTTCTTTGTGTCGGGAAAGTTTGTATTCTATGTGTGTTAGCTTCCACTCTTATAAATACACATATAGAAGAAGATATGTAATGATATTCAGAACAACATCTTCTTCATTTGTTTCATTTGTTTTTTTGTTTTCTTTCTACTTTGTTACTTAAACATATGTTTTTCAGAGATGTATATACACTAACACACACATGCAATGTAATAATATAAATGCATATAAAGGAAGTTGACTTACATGAAATTTTTGAATAAATTAAAAAGTAGAAAATTAAGATTATGTTATAAAAAAAATGAAATAAAATAAAGCTGATGAAAAACAGTTAAAAAGAATAAAAAGAAGAAAAATTAATTTTGATTTAAAAACGAATTATCCAAACGTTCAAATTTAAGAAGAAATTGATTTTACTTAATTAAAGAAGAGAGAGAGTTTATGTTTTTGGGGTGATGTGTGTGGATTAGAAATTTTTATTTAAAAAAAAAACCTTTACACCCACTTTTATTTTATTTTAACTTTATATATATATAATATATATACTTAATATATGCATATATATATACATAATGTAATGATATATATATATATTAACAGCTATCCAGTCATAGCACAAGTACTATTCCATTGCAGTCACAACACAATGAAATTACAAATCACACACATAAAGTTAATGACATAAATGAGATGCTTGTATCTGCACAAAAAGTTTTTAAAAAAAACTACACATACTCATACACCGCATACATATATATTTATGAAACTTTATAATTATGGCATAAAACACACACACAGACTTTACGCACAACCCAGCCACTTAATTTTGATCATTAATTATCCAGAATTTATCTACACATCACATATTCTTTGTTACACACTACTACCACACTTATTTTTGTCTTTGACATGGTCGCTAGTTAATACACTTTATAAATAACTTAATACCATTATACATTAAAAGTTAGTTACACATGTATTTGACTCATGCAACCAAACACGAAGCCACAGATACAAAAATATAATATATACACATAGTCTTATTAATTTTTTTCACACTAATTTTATATACCCTTACACTAATCACAAATTGATACTTTAACGCACACACCCACTTCATATTTTCATTTACACACACACACACATACACACACATAGATTAACGATAAAAAAATTCTAATCGAAATGGGGGTAGGTAGTGAGAAATAAGAAGAAAAATATTTTTTTTAAAATATCGTCCAAAATTGCACACAAATTTTCTTCTTTCATCTTAAAAGTAAATATAACATACATCTATTATATGAATAGCTTTCACCCATAAAAAATTCCACACACACAATTTCACACACACACACCATTTCTACACACACACTATTTCATTTTCACACACTGGTAGTTTTACATCACTCTACTCAAACATATAATTCTTAATATGTTACCACTTTATACACAAGATACCTCAAATTAGAATAGGATAATTTAACAATTTTATATTTAAATTCGACCAAATGATCATCATATTCATACAAACATACACACACACACATAAACTCGATTACAAATTCATACATTGAAATTCATAGGTACACTTGTTTACATATTTTTAATTAATTTCATACCTATGATTATTAATTATCATTATATCCCATACATGATTATCTTATTCATAACAAACATGATTATAAATGATATCACCCACCTACACACACACACATGACTATTGTTTATTTATTACCACAAATGCACACATTATTATAAATAATAACATACATGCACTTGATTATTCATCCTAACACACACAAACACACCCAATTATCAATTTATCTACATGCACAAAATCATTAATAAATTAATTATTACACACACATTTATGAATTTCAATAGATTATTTCACATACATACGTATCTATTAATCACAACACGCACACATGATTATTCATCACAACACTCACACATGATTATTAATCACAATACACATACATGATTACTAATCAGAACACACACACACACATAACTACTAATTTATATAAAACACATATTCTATCAAAAATAATCACATACTTAACACCTATAAAACAAATTGATCGAATTAAACTTTTTGATTATATATTGATATAATTATACAGTGAAATTATACACACATATATTAATACTTTACATGCACACACACATATTAATACTTTACCTACCTAATTATATATATATATATATATAATATACTAAATATACATCAACTTGTAAATATATATTGTGTCTAAAATTTAGTGCTGGGTGTGTAATGATGTATATTAAAAGTACTTATTAATATATATTAACATCTAAACGGTGTTTATAAATCACAAGAATGTTTGTGTGTGTAGTATGTGTGTATCCTTTTGACTGATATACAGCTTGTGTGTGTGTGTAGATTTAATCTGTGTAGTTTATGTATGAATAGCATATGTGTGGGTCACTAATGTTTGTGTATATATAACACATATGTAGATGTTTGTAGGATATACGGTTGATGTTTATATATAATAATTCAAAAATTTTTAAAAAGCAAATATAATATCTATACACACACATTTATACAAAATTTAAACATATTATATATACGTTTTAAGCATCCTATAACATTAGAGTGAATGAGTGTATTGTATGTGTGTGTGTATATTGGTAGGTGCAAGTGTATAGATATATAACATATATATAAATGTGACAACATAAAATTATGGTTAATGTTATGTATAATTGATTGACTGAATAAATCAATAATTTACACACATCTCAATTTTAAATACTTAAATACAAGCATGATGTGTACAATGTTTATATTAACTATATATAATTTTAAAGTTAATAAGAATATAATTTCACAAAATATACAAAAATTGTTATGTAAATACCTTAAATAGTAAAATTACTAAACTTTCACCCACACAAACATTACGCACAGTTTACATACACACACACAGACTACACACACACACACATAGACTACACACACACACACATAGACTACACACACACACAAGACTACACACACGTATACACAGACTACACACACATATACACAGACTACACACACATATACACAGACTACACACACACACAAGACTACACACACATATACACAGACTACACACACATATACACAGACTACACACACATATACACAGACTACACACACATATACACAGACTACACACACAAATTACACACACACACACACAAATTACACACACACACACACAAATTACACACACACACACACACAATCTCATGCTAAACACATAGGCACACACACACACAAGCATATTCCCAAACACATTCACACACATAAGCTAGGCAAACTGTGAGTATATGTTGAGCTCAGACTTTTACACACCTTCAATCAACTTTAAATAGTAAACCTAGACAACTAAAATGTGTACACATAAAACTCACACATAAGTATATCTTATACTCACACACCTAATGGTTATTTTACTACTCTTAACAATTAATATATACACACATTTCATCAATTTATATCTAGACACATAGATAAACATAACATAGACAAGTAATATACACACATACATTCATATAAATTATAAACCTACACTCTTAACCAACCCACACACCTTTATATTTGTAAACCCTTCTACACACAATCCTATACCTGACTACTTCAAACTTACACATACACACAACATTAAATAAATACATACACAGATAACTAAGTTAATTTATCCACAAACACACACATACACACACACATATATATATACATATATATACCCACACACACACATATATATATATACCCACACACGCACATACCCACACACATATATATATATATATATACCCACAAACACACATACCCACACCCACACACAACACACCCATATATATACCCACACACACACACACCCACACACACACATACACACACATACCCCCACACACACATACCCAGACATACATATACACACTCACATACACACATACCCACACACACACATACCCACACACACACATACACACACATACCCACACACACACATACCCAGACATACACATACACACTCATATACACACATGCCTACATATATATATACACACACACACATAATTATATAATAATAATTGCTACGATGAATATCGTCAATTATGAGTACGAACAAGATGAGGAGCCAGAGATTTTAGAGGGCCATGAGTCAGCCAATTCACACACACACACCTCTTTGAATAACTCCCCTTTAAATCAAGGTTTGCACACATTTATTATACACACTATTCTACACACATTTCTCTCTATTTTTATATATGTGTTAAATTATGTGTGTAAATCTAAGTCTATTTATATATATATATAAATGTGTAGGTGTGAGTAAGTGTTCATGTGTATATGTAACGGGTTGTAAATGTGTATGTGAGTGTGTATGAATAGTTTATATATATATATATATGTGTGTGTGTGTGTTTGTGTGTGTTTTTGTGTGTATATAAATTAATATATATATATATACTATGTATGTGTTTATGTGTGTGTATAAATTAATGTATATATATATACTATGTATGTGTTTATGTGTGTGTATAAATTTATGTATATATATATATGTGTGTGTGTTTATGTGTGTGTATAAATTTATGTATATATATATATATATGTATATGTGAACAGGTGTGTACAATTTCTTATAAGTGTGCATATATATTATACGTTTAAATTATAATTTTTCACACTTATTAATGTTTTTAAATTAAACACCCAAATATTTAACAAATCAAAAACATCTAAAGCACACATATAATCATAAATGAACTTATCTCGCTCCCTCTCTATATATATATTGTGTGTGTAATATAACTATATTGTATTAGGTGTACAATATTATTATATTATGTTGCGTGTGTGAAAATATGAATCAAGTTAAGGCTACACATAATACACATTTTTTCTTATTATTTTTTCTACATATTCTTATGTTTATAGCAAGTACACTTGAATCACCTAGCAATACACACACATACACACACTCAAGTAATATATCCCCAAAATCTGAAGATGATTTTACACACACATCCAATAAATTTGATCAAACTGAAAATGATTTAGTTGGATTACCCACTAACAAAGATCCCACAGAACAACTTCCCAAAATTGTAATTAATATTTGTATACACACACACACATATATATATATACACAAATCCATACACGCACACACAAACACACACACATATACACTTACACACACACACACACATACAAATACACACACATATACACACACATATATCTAAATTTATACATGTGTGTGTGTGTGAAATATATTTATATTTTTATATTACAGGCAGACCTTATGCCCGATACTTCTGACCTCGAGCCATCAAGTATTATAATTGTACGTTTTTGTGTGTAATTAAAATAACCTAATATATTTTCTTTGTGTGTATAAACTGTGTGTATAAACTGTGTGTATAAGCTGTGTGTATAAGCTGTGTGTATAAACTGTGTGTATAAGCTGTGTGTATAAAATGTGTGTATATATTGTGCACACATAATGTGTGTACAAAAATTTCCATCTAAAAATGTACGTGTGTATATACACAATCGTTATTTACATAAGGTGTAATATATCATGTGTGTGTATATAATAATATATAAATGTATATACATTGGTGTGTATTTATAGTTTACCCTCAAAATGTGTGTGTAGGAAAAAATAAAACGTTTAAAAGAATTACAAGAAAAGGGGACATTTCTCAATGCCAAAATTGCACACTCATTAGAATTTAAAAACCCTTATCTCCTTGAAGTATGTACTACACACACATAAGCACACACACACATACATACAAAAAAATCACACACATACAAGCATATATATATATATATATATATATACAAAAAAATCACACACATACATTTTAAAATGCATACACATTTTACAATAACATATATAGGATATATAATATGAAATATATATTCAATGTATATATTCAAGATGTGTGTAATATATATGATGTGTGTGTAATATATATGATATGTGTGTAACATATAAAATGTGTGTGTAATATATATAAAGTGTGTATAATTTATTAAAAAATGTGTGTGCACTATATAAAATGCGTGTGTAATATATATAAAGTGTGTATAATTTATTAAAAAATGTGTGTGCACTATATAAAATGTGTGTGTAATTTATAAAATCATACACATTTTTATATAATAACATAATTATAGAAAATTATGGATTTATTCGGTATATACGCTTATTCATCAAATTACCCCCCTGAAATTTTTGACCCAAAATGTGTCCCACAGGCTGAAAAAATAACACAGGATATAGGTATATATATATATATATATACATACACACACACACACACACAAACACACATACATACATACACATACATACATACATACATACATACATACATACATACATACATACATACACACACACACAAACACACATACAGATAAACACACACACACATACACACAAAACTAAATCAAATTTGTATGGATATACAAATACATATCCTCAATAAAATTAATTATATCATATTCACACACTTGTGTGTGTATATCATATAATTAATCACACATAGTTTATTAACATCTATTAAACACATACATTTCTATACAAATAATAAATCAAGATAAAATTAATAAATTTGTGTGTGTAAATATTTAGCCAAAAAACAAGCAAATATATCTAAAAGAAATCAAGTCAAAGGAAATATAAAAATGCCTAATAAACCTACACATAATCCACCCAACCCAGGTAACACACACACATACACACACAGAAGCCCACATATTTCTATATACACATTTAGCCACACACATCATAAATATACACACACACATCATAAATATACACACACACATCATAAATATACACACACACACATATAAATATACACACACACCTCATAAATATACACAAACACACACACCTCATAAATATACACACACACACACACATCATAAATATACACACACACACACACATCATAAATATACACACACACACACACATCATAAATATACACACACACACACATTATGAATATACATACACACACACATTATAAATATACACACACACATCATAAATATACACACACACACACATAAATATACACACAGAATTAGGATTTGTTAAGCCCCCTGAAAAACGTTCCCGTTTTGCCTCCAAATGGGACAAGCCACCATCTACCATCACCAATAAACATCAACCAAGTATGTGTGTGTATATTTATGATGTGTGTGTATATGTGTATGTGTGTGTGTATGTGTGTATGTATATGTGTATGTTTATGTATGTATGTGTATGTGTGTGTGTATATTTATGATGTGTGTGTGTATATTTATGATGTGTGTGTGTGTGTGTATATTTATGATGTGTGTGTGTGTGTGTATATTTATGTGTGTGTGTATATTTATGATGTGTGTGTGTGTGTGTATATTTATGATGTGTGTGTGTATATTTATGATGTGTGTGTGTATATTTATGATGTGTGTGTGTATATTTATGATGTGTATGTGTATGTTTGTGTGTGTATATGTGTGTGTTTGTATATATTTATGACGTGTGTATATATAAATATATAATGTGTGTTTGAATATATATATATATGTATTAATAATTATACACACACAGATTCTGCTCCATCTAGTGAAACAGTTGAAGAAGTAATCAAATCAGCTCGATCTCGATTGGCTGCAGTGAATTTTTCAAACAGACAAACACACACACATAAAGGGTAGTGTGTATATACACACACTTACTTATCCACACACATATCTACAAATTTATAAATACACACACATTTTTAATAAATATAATTACAATAACCATACACACATGGTCAAAGAACCCAATTATCATTTATACAATCATTTTAAATCATATACATATTAATATATATAATATGATATAAACCATAATCATACACACACATATATTTACACATACACAAAGCATTACACACACACATCATCAGCCCATATACAGACACACACACATTCACACATAAAATTATATATTACAATCAATCCATTACTTTATACTACACACAAATACATTCACACACACATA
>JADHZB010000879.1:0-30000 GCA_015657535.1 Nephromyces sp. MM_2019
ATATATATATATATATATATATATTTGTGTGTGTATATAGATAATGGAGTATACTACAGAAGGTGTGCATGCAGCTATTTGTTTAGCCCCAAATAAACGAAGTATGGAGGAGGCTGTTAAATATGTTAGGCCTGGTGGTTATATCATACTCGTCGGTTTAACGCCTGAAAAAGTTGAATTTGACGTTGTTCAAATTATATTAAAAGGTTTACACATTATAGGTTCTATAGTGGGTAATCGTCAAGATTTACAGGTATACACACACATACACACACATACACATACACACGCACACATACACATACACACACATACACACACACACACACACATACATACATAAACACACACACACATACATACATACACACACACACACACACACACATACACACACATACACACACACACACACACACACACATACATACACACACACACACACATACATACACACACATACACACACACACATACACACACACAGTAGGATGGGTGTGTATATGTAGGGGAGTGGGTAGGTGTATGTAGGGGGGTGGGTGTGTGTAGGTTCTGATGTGTATATATGTGTAGACTTTGTGTGTAGTCTCTGTGTGTAAGTGATAATTAAAGTCTAGTTATGATGTGTGTATATTTATATGTGTAAATTATTATGGGATGTGTTATATAGTTTATATCTATATCTATATATACTTTATTTAATTATTTATACATATATTCGATTCAGTCCAAATCTATATTGTTTAATCATTTAATATATATATATATATATGTGTGTTTGTTAAAAATACATTTATTAATAAGTATGTATGTAAATATATATATATATATGTGTGTATAAATACATTTATCAATAAATTTGTATGTAAACATGTATATATATGTGTGTAAAATTACATATATATGTGTTTAAATATGTGTATAAATCTATATATATATTAATAAAATATACTTAATATTAACTGATATATTTACACACACAGGAGGCTATTGATATAGCTGCAGAATCAGGTACAATTAGATGTGAAATTGAAATTAAACCATTTGAACAAATTAATGATTGTGTGCAAAGGCTTAAAAGTGGAAATACAGAAGGCCGTTTAGTGTTAAAATTTTAATCATATTACACACACACACACACACGTGTATACATAAACACTTTTTTGAAATTCTAATAATATTATACGGATATATTTACATACACACACACATGTATATATAAACACTTTTTTGAAATTCTAATAATATTATACAGATACACACACATGTATACATAAACACTTTTTTGAAATTCTAATAATATTATACGGATATATTTACATACACACACACATGTATATATAAACACTTTTTTGAAATTCTAATAATATTATACAGATACACACACATGTATACATAAACACTTTTTTGAAATTATATTGTAATTATACACACACATATGCACACACAAACATTTCTGGTATACTATTTCTATATAATATGTTTTGAAATTATAATGAGATTATATAGATATATATACACACATACCTATTTTCCTGACTTAATCTTTGTATACAAATTAGTTTTAAAAATTTTAGTTTATGTACACATTTTTATTATAGTATTTTTTAATCAAATAAATTCTGAAATCGATTTTATTTTACACATACACACTACTTATATATATATATATATATATATATATACATGTGCACACACACACTTACAACCACATAGGTATATACACATACACATTTTTAATAAAATGATTGTATATAATAAATTATAATAAACAAATTTCAATGAACTTCAAATTTGAATTAAAAATCATATTTTATTTTATTTATTTTTATTTTCTCTATTTTATTTTGAAAAGTAATCATTGCACACACACACATTACACACACATTAATTAATATACACATATTAACACACATCTTGATATATACGAATTATTATCCACATCTTGATATATACACATTGATATACACACATTGATATACACACATTGATATACACACATTGATATACACACATTGATATGCACACATTGATATACACACATTGATATACACACATTGATTTATACACATGAATGTACGCACATTTAGGCACACATTACCTAAATTTATACTGTATACTAAAACATCGATAAAAACACATACAAACGTATTACACACACACATAATACTTATATATTTTAAGTACACACACACACCTTAAATTTAATTTTGCACTATAAACACACTAAAATATATCATTTCCTATATTATATAATACTAATTAACTAAGGATATTATTACTACTATATGTTTATGTGTGTGCGTATATATATATGTGTATGAGTAATTATGTTTCATTGTGTATATATGTGTTAGTATTTATATTCAGTGTGTGTATGGTTGATAGATGTGTTGTGTGTGTGTACATGTGAGTGTGTGTAAGGCTGATATATGAGTGAATATTTGTGTTTGTAAATTTGATGTATGAGTATGTGTTTATATGTATGTATATATGTGGTGTGTGTATATGATTATTTTCAAATATTATTTAATTACTATAAATGGAGCTTATGTGTGTAAATATGAATAGCTTACACACATAATAAAAGATTCTAAACTATATTATTATTATTACATTTTCTATTTACCATACAAGTGATTTGATTCACTACAAATTTTTAACACATTGTACTATTATTAAGATTATTATTAGGTATTTGCTTACACACACACAACACTTGGTCCACACATACACACATGATTTGAATTACACACACACAACACTTGGTCCACACATACACACACGATTTGAATTACACACACACAACACTTGGTCCACACATACACACATGATTTGAATTACACACACACAACATTTGGTCTATAGATACATACATATACACAAACATATACACACACTTACATCAACCTTTTCTCATATAAATACCTTTGCTCTACAGAAAAACTCATTTTGTTAACTTACACATATATAAATGTATATATAATTTTGTTACCTCACATACACACACATATCACTTTTTTATCACACATACACACACATAAACATCACTCCATAACTAAACATATAACACATACACAACATATTGATAACCTACACACACATACACAGTCATCATTTCGTTACAATATATCCATAAACATCACATGGCTATCACATATTCACATACACACACATACACACACAGATAAACACACACAAAAACACACACATAAACACATAAATATATACACATATACATCATTATGTTATTACATACATATGCATTATTTTGTACCTTGCACTCTTAGACGATTACTTATTCACACAAATATTTTTATACACACAATTTTAGTAATTTGGTTTATTACTTTGATGGATGGGATTGGCTTACACACACACGCTTTCCCATCACTATCAAATTGATAAACAATTATACACACACACATTATTTTATCATCATCCATTGAATTTATAACAATGTACACACACTTTGCTATAATCTTTATATTGATTAACACGGTAACTCGTTCATTGTTTTATATACACATTTATATGTACACATTTATATATACGCCTTTATATGTACACATTTTTATGTACACATTTTTATGTACACATTTTTATGTACACATTTTTATGTACACAATTGGTTTAACATATTTTATGTACACATTTTGATATACACATTTTGATTTATACATTTTTAACTATTTACACATTTTGAAATTTACAAACTCACCTTCAAAATTATATTAAATTACAATTTGTATTCGTTATAATTAAATCATATAAACAACAGGTTGTATCCACAAATCAAATTCTAAGTAAATCAATATATGTAAGTTTAATTTATAATAGATAAATCACACATACACTAATCAACATATATATATAAATAATAATATATATATACTTATATATATATATATATATATTATATATATATATATATATACATACACACACATACATACACAAACACATATAAATATATATAAATATGTACATACACACACACATACATATATAAATATATTTAGGTATACATATTTAATTATATAGTTATACATACATAGATATACACACAATAAATAAATTTAATTTACTTAATAATATCTAGGATTTTAATAATTCACAACAAAGAAAAAGTCTAGCCTTACCAACTGGCCCACTAATTACTATAATTGGAAATAATGGGAAAATTAAACAACAAATTATAGAGAATATTTTACACATTCCTAAACCTAATGACACACTCTATGATCAACCCTATCCAAGTATTGATACACACACACACATATATATATACATCTAAATAATCTAATTTAATATAAATTATTTTATACATTAATGTTTATATCAATAAATTATAACTTATAAGACTGATACATACATTATATAGCTCATAATTTTAACACATACCCATATTTATATATATATATATCTCTGAAATAAGATTAAATATATATTTATTTATACACGCACTCACATATATATATCAGAAGAAATAAAATTATGATAATGTGTGTATAAATAGGAATGACTATTCATAAACTAAGGAATTATCCTATACCAATTGCACACCTTGATTTACCCTTAAATTCCCTAAGAAATATTACACACACATTAAGTGATGATGAAAATTCAAATTTACAACCTTCTTCATACTCAGCTGCCCTATTAAAATTTTCAAATGAAAATAGTAAAATTTTTGTTATCCCAATTGATGAGAGAGAAATTAAATTAAATCAATTAAATAACAAATTACATCTACCCTCTATGTTAAGAGCAATACTTAATAATACTTGTACACACACAAACTCTTCACCATCCATTATATTTTTTATATTAGTAAGGAATCTAATTCTATCTATATAATATTTTTGACATGTACTCTATATACATATATATATATACCCACATAAACATGTATATACACACACATATGTTTATACACCAAACACATATATATATATACCAACATAGACACACATAAATATGTATACACACACACATATGTTTATACACCAAACATATATATATATATATGTGTATCTGGTTTAGATCTATTTGCTGTGTGCACGTATATTATGGCTATAGGGATGTGTATTCATCAATGTGTGTGTATATAAATTGTAGGATGTTTTATGTTTATATAAATTTCGAGGAAAATTAAGATTTATATGTTAAATAAGATTATATAATTATTTATATTTTTACAGAAAGATAATACAAGAAATATATCATCAGAATTATATAAAGATGAATTAATATCTATACTCCAAACAAACTCTAATTATTATATTATTGAAATTGATAATATAAACGAATTCAAGAGAGTTAAACAACGTTGGAATGAAATTACTAACAAATTATTAAATGCTACACATCTAGAGAAACAAACTTCAGGTAAAATAAAAACATGTGTGTGTGTATGTGTGTTTACTTATATATATATATATGATTAATAATTTTAATACATTTACAATTTTTCAATACATCTATACTTCATTATATATCCATTTCAATGAATTTGTATTTAAATATAAATTGATGTGTATTTACAATTTCCTTAATAGTCAAATTCTTTAAAAATTTTGTATTCATTATGTTTATTTATATATGTTTACAGACTTACCAACTTATATAAAACCCACAGCAAATTCTCAGTTTATAACACCATCTGTTGCTTTTGAAGAACATATGATTAGATCGGTTTATCAAGAAAACCTTAAGAAAATAGAAGTTAGTAATATTATTTAGTAATAAATTTCTATATTACCTCTTTTTTTAAATTAATTATTAATTTACAAGATTATAATAAATAAGTGGGCTCAAGATATCATCCATGGAAAATTATCAGAAAGTGTAACAAATCAATATTTGAATGATCTAAACAGATATGTCAAACAATTTGATTGGGAAACATCATTTTATGGGGTAATTCTATAGGATGGATATATATTGATATAAAGATTACTTACAATGTCTATATTTGACATGTCAGTTATTGTGAATAATAACTGATTTAATATATAAATATTAAAAATGAATTCAAAAGGAATTTATTAACACCTATGATGATTATTAATGATTCTTTATATTCCAGAGTACCTCTTCTAAGCATATTTTCCACAATAAGCTAATGGAACATATCCAAGATAAATTAAAATATTTATTTTTCAGGTAAATTCACTAACTTTGTATCATTTTTATTACACTATAATAATTATTTATTTTCATTAGGCAACTCTTAATTTTGGAAAGAGAGTGTCGATCACACCTTAAATCACTTTTACTTAAAGCAACTAACCAAGGTAGTTTCCCATCCAATGAAGAAAAGGCTGAAGCAGTTAAACAAGTAACCTAATATACCTTTTATTTTTCTAGTCTCTCAAAAAAGTTACTCAAACTTAATTATTATTATATCTCTTACACATAATCTTTGTTCAGAGCTTATACATCTTTGTTCAAGAAATGAGTAAACTCAAGATAAAAGATACAATCTTTGATGATCAAATTGGAGAAGCTATTAAAAATTTGATTAAACAATTGAATTTATCTCTAACTGAATTCGCGAAGAATTTTGACAAGTCATCTATTGCTCAATTGAAGGTACTTTAATAAAACTGATTAATACGCGCTTAATAAGTAAATTCTTTCGTCTGAAATTTTGATTAATTGTATTTTTAAATCTTATCTATATTCTATTTAGGCTCAAGGGAGAATGCCAGGTGCAGCTCAAATTGATAAAGCCACAAAAGAAAAAAAGAAAAGAGGTATTCGAATGGGCTTAGCTTTAACAAGTATGTTGAGGCAAAATGGAAAGGGAAATCTCCAAGGATACACACATTATGATGGAGGACCAATTAGTTTTACTTTCGGGTCAGTGTAATATGAAAATATTATATTTTTATATAATTCTTGTCCTATTATATCTTACAAAAACAGTTATGCTAATGACCGTGATACTCCAGAGGCAATGAGAAATGGCCAGAAGCCTCCAATTTTTCGTCTTCAACCTAAAATTCATTTTGACATCGATCTTTGATAAATTTTTTTAACAATTTCTTTCTATATTATTTTTAATTACTATTTAAATACCTTAGCAATTTCTATTCGGAAATTAAAAGTTTCTGCTTATTTGACAAAATTGGCCCTTATTATTATATTGCTAACCCAAAAGTATTTTATAAATAAATTTAATATTTAAACTGAGAGTTAAACCAATTTACTGTCAATTTCATTAATTATAAATTTAAGTTAGAATTGCTCAAAACTACAAAATTATGTGATCATCTTGATAAGCTAGATTTATAAATCAATAACTCTTTACAGTTTATCATGATCTAAATAATTACTAAGAATTCTAAATATCAGATGTATGTTTTTGTAACAAATCTGATATATTTTAGTATATTTGAGGAATTAAAATGTTGCACTTGTTAGGTCTTAATTTTTCAATAAAAAATTTAAAACATTTTTCCACTCTTCAAAGAAATCCCGGCACTTTTGTCGTTGAAGATTGCAATTTTTTATTTTTATTTTCGAAATGTATTGTAATTAATGGATTATAAATTCTATTTCAATTGATTCCAATTACTTTAAGTAATTAATACTTGCTCTCACCAAGAGATTTTTTTCAACAATGTTAAAAACAATAATCCAAGTTATACTTGGCTCATGGATTTCTAGTATCTTGAAAATTCTTAGTTCCAATTTTCTTTTACTTGTGAGAATTTTTAAAATTCAGAAATTTTTTTTAAAAAATTCGCAAACAAATTGTTTGAAAGTTTGTTAGAATTTTTTATTTCACTGTACATACACTTAAATAATCTAAAGCATTTTTATTTAGACACAATTTTGCTGTCATCCACTGTTACAACAGATTCTAGCTAATAATAATATAGGTGTGCAATTTTTATTTTACAAAGAGAAAGAACTGGGTATAACTTAAAGTTAGTACTCTAAAATGAAAAAATTGTAAAGCATATCTTTATTGGACATAATTTCATATTATCACATCTATACAAACGCAGCTCAAGCTGATTATTTCAATTTGAGTTTACTGCCCAAATCAAGAAGTTTTGCGTAGTAATAGTAAGATACCCAAACACATATAACTTATAGTACTAGAGACAATATAAGCTATGTTTATATATGTGTTTATAACTAAACAACAAAATATTTACTTGTAAACGGATTACTTGCTTAATACAAAATGTGTTGTTTAATTTGATCTAAATTTCCAGCTTATTTGAAATATTTAATTGACTCGAATAAAAAAGGAGAAAACAGCACAGATTAAGATTTCTAGCCTTACATGAAATGGCGCCTTTCAACACTTGATGGTTATTATATTTATTAATCCTAGATAGAGCGAGTTGATTAAACACAAACACACATATATATATACATCTATACACATGATAACAATGAGACTCTTTGTATCTATTTTCCTTGTCGTTGCTCTAATCTACCCCACTCTTGGAATACCCTGCACACCACGTGTTGGAACAGTACACCAGAGAACATTTGAAACTGGAACTTACCCAAACCTGAGCCTCACCTTACTCCCACCGTTCTTACAAGTTAAACCATCGGGCACATTACCTATATCATACCTTCTACTAAGCCCAGAAACAACCATTGACTGCAAAGAGGTCGAGAAATGGCTTAAGGAATCCTCACTGATAGATAGCAATCTACCCAATGGCTTGTCCAATAGTACAAATAAGGTGCCCAGTAAGGAGATAAATGTATCCAAAGGCTCTAGTAAGCCTGTATCAACAAAGTATCGCATTGATTCTAATTCGACATTGTCTCTCAATCCATTAATTCCTCAACTCGTAAAGAAGATGAATGATTGGTTCATATCGAATGGTTATCCATTATCTAGGGTAGACGAAAGTGCATCATACTTTGGATTCGTACCGGAAACTAATTCTATGATGCTCTACATACATACATATGAGCCGAAGTTATCAGAGGTTGAACCTGTTAAGATTACTTTTCTGCAAAAAGGATCTGAAGGAGAAACTTGGAAAAGCAAACCCAATCACACTCATGCTATCACTCCACGCTTGTCAGCCAAAGCCCCCGATAATATTAATTACACCATAACTAGTAGTAAAACAGACGAAGATTGGTTATCTAATTACCTTGGCCTTAAGCCTGGTGAACCATTCAACTGGAACCCTGAGAAATGGGCTCATCTATTTTCATCTGGTAACTATGACATATATATATATATATAAATACATATACATTTTCAACTATATCAATAAATCTATCAATTATATACATTTTTTGTCCTTAGGCATATTAAGTGAAGGTGAAGCTATTCTTTATAAGAACCCAGATGAATCAATTTCTATACATCTTAACATTGTAGAGGGTCAATTAAGGAAAATTGAACCAGGTTTATAAGATATTTAATACATATAAGCAACTGAATGATAGATATATATGCATAATTCAATGGAAAAAGCCATGGATTATTTTTTGGTAACAATTTTACCTATATTTCAATCTGGCAACTATCAAGACGTGTATAATTAAAACTTCATTTCAAGTATAACTATATATATATATATATATATATATATACCTATTCAAAATTTAACCAAATCCTCTATACAGAATTTATATAAGTGTCATATAAATAACTCATATCATGCATAATTATACACACACTTGGATATCTTACCTTAGGCATCCATAAAAGTCTCAGCTTAGATAGTGATTTTGGCTTAAAACTCAAATTTCAAGAACTTCATTTCGATGGTAAAGGAAAAGCAATTGTATTAGAGTGGGATCAGTCTCCAATATTTCTATTTAATGGCCGACCTCAACTAAGCCTCAAATTTCGATATTCATCGAACATATTAGCCTATGTAAACTCTAAATTACCCCTTTTTGAGATGAATCTATTTAGTGAATTGGCTACAAAACCCCAAGAAAATTCAACTAATAAAAGCCCTATAATACTACGCGGTGAAACCATATTCTCAGATACACTTATCATACCTACAGAGAACTATTCTAGACATTATATAGGAACTACAAAGAAAGGTGCAAATTTACTGTTGAGAGGTGCTTACACAATTATTAAACCTATTCAATTCTCGTATAATATGTCTATTGCAAATGAAAAACCTTGGTCAAACGACAATAGTAAAGACAAATCAAATGATTCACATGAGGATCAATTAAAATGGGAACTCCAGCTCAAGCCATTGGTATGTTAATATACATATATATACACACACATAAATAAATATTTATACATATATATATGCTTGATATAATTACATTCATTATATATAAATCATTTATATATTATGTCCATAACATCCTACACCAAAAATATTCTGTAAAACAGAAATAAAATGATTTCCAGTATCTAACCTTAAGACATCTACACACATGTGTATGTAAACTTCTTATTTTCCTATTCGACTAGAATGCTCCCAAGTGGCTGAAAGATCTCACATTCCGTTCTAATATGGGTATATTATTTAATTACACAAATTTATCTCAAGACCGATTCAAAGAGAATAACAAATTCAGCATTTTGAAGCCTCACACATGGCTTCGATCCAATTACAACAACATGTTTGAGACTCAGAATTATCAACTTAAAAATTTGTTTAACAAACATACAATTTCATATAAAATTGATATGCCTATTCAGGCAATACCTAATTCTATGAGTAAAGAGAAAGATCAACCAATTTTTGATGTGGATAATGTACATATAACTACACAAGGCGAGGCTAGCATTGTTATGTTCCCTCTCTGGTATCTTAATCAACTTACACACATGATTTTAGATCAAAATTACACATTCTCAAATGATACTTATCTATGGCAATCACCTCCCAGTGATGAAGTATTTAAAGGGGGTACAGAGAACTTGAGAGGTTATCATAATAAAGCATTTGGCCCACTTCAAAGTTCATTTTCACAATCTCATCAAATATCAATACCTATTACTTTTCAAAGGTAAATATCTCATAAAAATTCGACAAATCTACTGCTCACAAAGTATATATCCTACATTTTTACTTAAAAGAATGATCGATTAACTTTTGTTTTGTGTATAACTCTTGATTATATATATATGTTTGTATATATAGATATATGTGTGAGTGTATATGTACCTATATAGTTCCCGTGCTATGTACTTTATTAAGATATTTAGTTTTAGAATGAATTCCACACATTGTATACATGGAGTCCTCACCCTATTTCCTTAATTATTTATCTACTAATACAGATGGGGTATCAATTTACCCTTCTCGATGAGTGTAATTGGATTTACTGATTACATGATGGGAATGATGTCAAAAAAACAAATAAATAATAACTCAACTACAAACAATTATCCAAAATCAATCAAAACTGCAAAGAAAATTTTTAGTAGATATTGGGATGTGTATGAATTAAAGTGGGCCTCATCAATTGGCTGGGGTTGTCGTATAGGACGATTAGCAGTTGACGTTGCTCATCCAGTTTCACCGAAAGTTGAGAAGGCCAAAGTACACATTTATATGACCCCATAACATTAAATATACAGAGTATTCTTTATCTTACACAAACATTTGAAATTGGTTTGGAATATTAATTTTGTTTGTTTTTTATACTTACTAACTGTTTTGAACACAATTAAACTATTATTTGCAAAATTATTTTTATTTAGATTGAAATATACAATCTTTTGATGTTCTTTATAAATCTTCAAGCTAATATTTTATTCACTGGTTGAAAATATACAATAAATATAAAACATATACACGCTCATATGGAAAATTCTTTATTCCTTGTAATAAAACAATTTCTCAGAGAGTTTTATAATTTTATATTTACATCGTTACTAAGTTTACTATTATACAAAAAATTATAAATATTTATTCTTCTCATAAGGTAATTTATAAATAAAAAAATTCAATTAAAAATAATTTTTCTAATTAATAGTGATCAATTCATTTATACAAATTTTATATAAATGAAAATTTCTATTTATAATATTATCACTATTATATAGATGTCTAGACTAAAGGTATAGAAATAAATTCTATGTTGTGGCTATTTCGAAAATATATATGTATCCACCAAACAAATTATACACACGATAATCAAACTTGAAAAATAAAACCAACAAATTTTAATAGTGTTAATCAAAATATATGATCAAATGAGGTATTATCTCAGATATTATAGAAATTATCTAGCAAAGTGTGAATCTTGAAATGCATATATGTAGGGTTCATTAAGAAAGTGGAGATGTTATCTGAGGGATAGTTAAGTTTCTGTGTGGTCGAGATATCAGTAGATAGATGTTTTGTATAGATTTGTATTGTAGAAGGGATCAATAAAGTTACAAATCTTGGTAAATTTTACTCTAGATGTAGAGTGCTTGAAATACATACATATTAAGGGTGTAACATCAAACAGGGTAGTAGACTTGGGATTCAATTTGTTTCTTTAAACGATATAAATAAGTGTCTTATAAAAAGATTTGGCTCTGTGTTTTTATTTGCTCTAATACAGTGTGTATACGTCTAGTCATGTTGTTGCATATGTAAACGGCTGTCAGGTGCCCTATGATCCATATGAGAGACATGTAAATTTCAATGTCAGCAAATATACTTAACAATATTTCAGTCCATAATTCATTGGATTGTAGTAAGGATTTAACGAGAGTAAAAATGTTAGTGCCAGAAAAATTTATTTCTTCAAGTAACCACCAATCATCTATACCATAGATGTTACATTCCGACTGGCGTTGGTTAGAAATTATCCAATGGCATGAAATGACCCGTCTTATTCTAAATGTAGCTTGTGAAACAAAATTGAGGTAATAAAAGATCATAAAGCTAATCGAGATTACTTTCATTAATTCGTATATTCTATATTGATTGTAAAGTCTCAATGATTCCGACAATACAATTGTAGGTATAAATGATCGCTGTGTTATGTTACTTAACTGGTAGTTAGGTGAATTGTTTCTGGAGGGAAGATCGTCATTAGAACTAGAATTCCTGGTATATATAAGAATTAAAAAACCCATTATCAACATTGTGATCCAAGAACTTATACATATAAAATCGATCTCCTCTTTTACGGAGCTAGGTATAGTACTGGGCTGATACGGAAGGTTTTTGATGTCTTTGCCTGGTAAATAGATAGAAGGATTAGTAATTTTCTCAATCTGAAAATTAGCCTTAGATGTTTCAAGATGGTAGCAGGGATTATTCAAATACGAAGCGGTTAGAGTGTCAATAATATTTGTATTTGATATAAAAGAGTTGCTGATTGCTGTAATAAGGAATATACAGTCAAATATCAGGAGTGCTTTAAGGTAAATCGACCTCCATCCATTTGTTTTAGGGGATTTAAACAGCGAAGACAGCTCTGTAGAAGTCTGTGGTACTTTTAAGCTTGTTTTATCAGCTTTGGCTTTTGGTGAGTTGTTGGATGAGGATGCTGTGGAACGATCAGAGTGGTAGGGTTCATTCTGTGTTCCTCGCTCAATATTTCTTGAACGGTCGGTGTGGCCATTACGAGGTGGATTAAATCTATTACCATTCCGCATTACACTTTTGTGAAGCAAGCTCAGATATAGCTTAAAGAAGGTAAAATTTGTAAGTTTAATGTAAATGGGTGATAACTGTGTATTTATATTCACATATATGTTGACAATAAGCTAGTTGAGGATGTTTCAAAATTGCTACCATAAGGGGAGCTAAATGAGTTGTATATTGAGGAAAATAAAATCACTTATATATTAGGAGCAAAACACATTAAGTTTGGCTAACTCTAATAATGAGAAGGATTGTACTTTCATCTAATTAACAATCCTACTGGATCTGGCTACGGTAAATAAACTAACTCACATGTGGAAGAAAAAAGTAGAAAATTAGATATTTAATTCCCTCAATTGAGTTGGTGATACTCAATGTTTGTAATTCCCTAACAAATATTTTCTAAATTTTTTTAAATGTGCTTTGCATGCATAGTTTAATATTAAAAATTAGCAAAAACTATGCGTGTCATTCAAAAGGTTGGAGATAGAAAATTTAGATGGTTAAATAATGATTTGCTGGCTCAGTTTTGTAATTACGTTGTTATTATATTTATCAAAAATTTTAGTTGATGATCAGTAATGTTTATAATTTTAAAAGCAGTTTTAATTGGGGGTTACCCAAAACGATTTGTGAAAATAATTCAAAACAAAAGCAGCTCAAGCAATGCACAACAATAAGCCAAACATATCCAATATGTATATGTAAAATTAAGTTAAAACCAGCTTGTAAAAGTTTCTAAGGGATCATTCCTGGTATAATTTTACGTGTGCACGTTTGCTTATTAATTTATTTTGCATATCAGGTTAAGCGTGTGCTTATCATATCTTAAGTAATGTGATTTTGTAGTCGTGTAAAAATGTACAGCGTAGTGTGTGTGTATATGGTTGAAAATGTATATATATTGTGTTCTATTTGCTACTAAGTTCGTGTAGCCTGAGATTTACACTTGTGGTGCGTTAGGTTGCGCTATATTACTATGTTTTTTCTAAATAGGCTCTAGTCCTAATCAGTCTGCATTTTTCGTGTTGAAGGATATGAATTATCTCCTTCTCATCTTTTCTAGGTGATTGCATCAACTACATATACGAATTAAGTATCAACTTTAACATTAAATTCACATTGAAGTCGTTTCAAACGCATTGAAACAAAGGCTTTTGTGGGTTTAATTCTATCAAAATACATATTAAAAAAAGAAGATTAGTCAAACTTATCTAAATTCCTTGGAAGGATTACAATTCTGAGTTGTGATTTATCAATCAAAAACACCAAAAAGTGATTCTTTTTTATTTGTAAAATTGATAATATCCTCTTTGTTCTTCATCATTTTTCAAAGTGAAAACTTTTACCCTTTATAATGATTCCTGACCTCTCTAAATAATTAATTGGGAAAATTTGGAGGAATATGAAAGAGTGTGAACAAAGTATGGAGAAATATAAATAAATTCGAAGAAATTGAAAAAGTAGCTCAGGAAAAAAATTGCAAAAAATAATTAGAAATAAATTTGTTCAAACCCAAATATATTGGATTATAGACACTTGTTAACATTAGCATGATTATTTCTTAGTGTAATTACACTTAATATGTTTTTTAATTCAATAATTTTCAATTTTGCTGAATAAAAATTTCTTAAGTTATATAATTGTATTGAGATATTAATTGTTAGTGTTATTGAATGATAATTATGTTTGTGTTATTATTGTGTACTGTGTGTGTGTTGTGTTTTAATGTGTGATAATCTGTGTTTAAGTTGTTTATATGTTATTTGTGTTGTTATTTCTTAATTGTATGTGTGGTATAGCAATTTTGTGTGTATATTGAAGTTGTATGAAGTTATTCAGTGCTAATTATCTGTGCAATTGTATCTTAATTCTGTGTTACTGTGTCTTACTCTGTACTTTTGTATCTAAATTTATGTATTGGTTGTTACATCTTAGTTGTGTGAGCATTCTGGTTGTTTTAAAAGTTTGTAAAATTTATTTGTTATTGGGTATATAATTATGCTATAGCTGTGTTCAAAATTGTTTTTAATATTGTGTGTAACTGTTTTTTGATTATGGCGTGTAGATAATTATGTTTTAACAGTTTTACTTATAAGT
This sequence comes from Nephromyces sp. MM_2019, assembly GCA_015657535.1. NCBI lineage: Eukaryota > Apicomplexa > Aconoidasida > Nephromycida > Nephromyces > Nephromyces sp. MM_2019. The sequence continues at coordinate 15,672 of JADHZB010000879.1, forward strand.
GTAATTGTATTGTCAATAGTATGTGTACTTGTTATAATATGCTACTGTTTTGTATGGGTCTTTATTATGTATGTTTGAGTGGGCTGTTGTTGTGTGTATATTAAATATACTATCGTGTTTGATTAATAGTTTGTTCATAATGCATGTGACTAAGTTAACTTTTTTCTGTAATTTCAATACATATTTAAATATACAACAAAGCTATGTGTAACTTTAAATAGAATCGTTAATATATATAAATGTGTTTGTGATTGTTTGTGTTGTAATTGAAATGCTTTCAGATAAAGCTTTTTGAACATGCAGATGAACAGACATCTGAGTGGGTATGTGCTCAGGTATTTTTTTTATGGGGTGCAAAATATAATTATTCATATGCACAAATAAGTATGTTTACTTGACTTTACACTCCTAGTAAATAAAACTGTTTTGTGCTTAGACCCGTTAATGTAATTTCGGTTAAATACCTACTTTTTGTATATGAAAATGTGTAATTACGTGTGTGCAGCTTTTTAAGTAATAACCAGAGTTTGAAAATTCGGGTGAATGTGAACATGTGTGGCGCTGTAGATTTAAGTTTTACTTAACTTTGTGAGAAATTACTCATGTGCACAAGACTATTAGCATAAGCATGTGTTTAGTAGATATAAACATGGGTATAACCCTACGTGTAATTAAATTTGTATGCATGATCATCGATGTAACACTCGATGACTACCCATAGCATGTGTATGTGTAATGTGTAACCTTTTAAATGATGATAACACACCTATGTTGTTAAAATGAGTAGAATGCGATATATTTGTAAGTTATACATATATAAACTATACGCCTGCTGAGAATCTTTGAGTGTGTGCTTTTTTGAAAATATATGCCTCATTAAATATGTATATATTAAAATCAATGTAAACATTGAGTGTGTTCCTAAATTACCTCGGCAACAATTCACTATTTAAATTTTATATCCCGCATTTCTTTTACATCGCAAAACAACACACTGTCTGAATTATTATAATTTCACTTTGACCGTCCTCAAGGATCTAATTCACCCTTTTTACTGTAAGTGTGCATTCATCTCCCCAAGCCCAATACATAACCTTATAAAACTCAAGTTGTATACACTCTGCTTTAACCCTAGCGTTGGTTGCTTATTACACATACTCACCATTTTGACTTAAATGTTTGATACTTACTTAACACGTCCACATATACTATTTTGACTCGAATGTTATATATTCAGGACATCCACACATGAATTTTAACTTAAGTATTAGACCTTTATTACATACATCCTCAAAGCACTCCTCCTCATCACTCTAGCCCTTACATATATACAAAACCTACCTCAATTCACCGGTTTAATCCTTTTGTATACACACATATATTACTTTAACTCACTCATTACACACATATACTCTTTTAATTTCACCTCTTGGACTCCTGTATACACATAAACATTACTCTAACAAACCACAAACTTTACCTTGTGTATTAAGAAATCGATTATATTCTGAGACTATACACATCTATTCCTCTTACATATAGATATATTCAAAGCACGTACACACACACACACATATAAATATATATATATATATATATATATATATTACACCCCAATCCCTCTTGGATGGGCTATATATACACCTCTGTTTTACGTCCATATATAACTTACACATACCTCTCCCACATATTCACAAACAACCTAGTTAAGCCATAATCCACATGCATAACTGTCATACATCTCTTAGTTATAGACGTATATATATGGGCCACTTAAAATAAGCATTCAAATACATTTAACAATATAAAAATTTGAATTCGTAATACCATATATCATTGTAAACACACGATTGAGTAAGCAATTAGCTACACAATTTATATACACACAAGCTCAAATGAACCTAGGAATGCTTGTATGGAGCAGTACAAATTTTTGAAGCCTTTTAAACCACATTCATAAGATATTTAAATCTTATCAGGAAATGTTTAATGGTACAAAGAACTTGATGCATCCAAATATTCATACACACGATGAAAACAATAGCCAACATGTCTACAATCACACACATGAAGAAATAACACCCACAAAAATCAACAAGATTAACAAGCTAGACCAAATTAGCTCACATGTATTACAAATCATTGAGGTAATACACATATAACCTAATATACTCATAATATATGTGCAAGACAAATTAGCAATACACTGAAAATATTAAGCCACACACATTCATTTTTACAAATTCATAAATCTATATATTTTTACAAATTTACAAATTCTTTATATCTCTTAGTTACTGGATGAAAATCCAAATAGAGAGGGACTCTTAAAAACTCCAGATCGAAATGCTAAAGCCCTCATCGACCTCACTACCGGATATCACCAAAGTTTGAAAGGTTAAGGGCATACTTGTTTTTATGTTTAATAGATACACACACAAATATTAAACCTTATTCACGTATCTAAGTTCTCTGAATAAGCATAAAAGTTTTGCGACATTTTTAATATATTATATTAATCATTTGTATTATAGAGATTGTTGGAGATGCTACTTTTAATACCGAAAGTGATGAACTCGTTATTGTTAAGGACATACAACTTTTCTCACTGTGTGAACACCACCTCCTACCATTTTTTGGGAAATGCCATATTGGGTATTAAAACTTATAAAACACAAATTAGAAATTTAATTATATAAGATAATATGTTTCTTATATATATAGTTATATATATATATATATAAATATCTTATTATATATGTATATTTTTAACCACACACAGATATATCCCAAATGGAAAGGTTCTTGGGCTCTCCAAGTTTGCTCGTATTGTTGATATGTTTTCTAAACGTTTTCAGGTAATCCCATTTAGTGCTATACACTCACATAGATGGATAAGATAATAACTATAATACTCAGAATTTTAAACTTTACAATCCTACACATGTACAGAGGCATACACATGAATTATGGATACTATCAAAAATTCTCTAAATTTATTATCACACATATTATTTATAAATTCATATAAATTTTTTAATTTCAATTATTACACATACACACACAGAATAAGAATTCTAATTATGCTACTTTTTAGATTCAAGAAAATTTGGGACAACAAATTGCAAGTGCAATTAATGAGACAATTTCATGTTCTGGTGTTATCGTGATGATCGAAGCGCAGTAAATCCTATTCATATTATTTATATTTTTTATACTTATTTTCACACATTCTCCTATACGATTTATAAGACTATTTACACACTTTATCTAGTATATGAAAACACCATATATGGCATAATTGCTCAAGACAAATAACATATCTCTACACACATAACATGTGGTCAACTATAGAAATCAATTTTATTAGCACATATTTTGCTTTTGATATGAATATTTCTTAACCCTTATACTTTTATATATATACATTATGCATATTCAAAACAAAATGTTTATTTAAATAATTTGATCACACCTTTTGACTACATTAGGCACTTATGTATGATGATGAGAGGTGTAAATAAAAGTGAGGCATCTACCACAACGATTTCAACTTTAGGGAGCTTCAAGTATAGATATATAAATACCTCATGATATACATCTTATTACAAAACAACGTGCAAATACACACACACAAACACACTACATATATATATATATATGCTCCACAAGTAGTATATTTGTATGTTTTAGATTTGGGGGACATGCCCAAATTTAAAACACTCACTATGACCTATTATTAATTTCCTTACTCACCCTGAGATCACAATAGATAAAATAAACTTTTTTCACAACTACATATACATACACACACACACTCGTACACATATATATACATATATTTATTTTTTTTTTAGGCATAATATAGATCTAAAACTATACTTTATTAATTCAATCAAAGGATCTAAATGAAACAAACGTAGTCCTATATAAATTTTAATTTAAGTTTGTTTATTATTTTAACAAATTTCCAATGGAAAAAAACTTTTTATAATAAACTTTATATTTTTAACATTTGTAATTAAAACACAAAAAATTTGTTATGATAAGAGCACCAAATTTTTGATAATATTTTTAAGCAATATTACCCTAACACAAAACTCTTAAATTCATGCAGAAAGTTTTCATAGTGTATACGAGTCAATCTGTTTACTTTCTACAACTTATGATTACCTATCTCCTTATACTAAGCATATATGCGTATTTACGTGTGTATGCATGCATGTGTTTGCGGTTTGTGTCTGTTTAAGTGTTTGTGTAGTTGTATGTTTGTTTATAAGTATGCATACCTCTTTTTGTGTGTGTGCTTATTATTTATATGTATGTATATATACTTATAAGATATATGCATAACACGTCTATGTATATATACCTAATACCCATGTATCTAATTTTTAACTTAGTATATGTAAATGTAAATTTTTATGATTAAAAAGCTATTAATGTTTTGATATGATTTAAATTTATTTTATAATACTAAATCTTGGATTCCACCAAAATAAGACAAATCCAAAACAAAAGGACTAATTTACAAATTTTTGATAGTAAACAAACTCAAATGGAAAAAATTTATGATTTAGATATGTACACATATACACACATATGTGCATTAATTCTTGAGCTTGTATATATATATATATATATATATATATGTAAATTATTAATGCTTGGTGTATGTTAAAATAACAAGTGAAACTAATGAAACTCACCTTTTTTAATAATATCCATATCAATGCCTTTTATTTGTATTTGATTATTTAAATTTTATATATATTTATGGTTTCGTTATCTTTATAAAGTATTTTGTCACAATATATATTAGTTAAATTCTAGTACACACTTAGCATTGAGACATTTGAATGTCTTTTAAATATATATATATAGTGTCACGTGTGATAGCTTGAGTCATGTATGATTGTATATATTTCGCCTGTGATTGCATTTGTATAATCTGTTATGTATATATGAATTTGTATGCTTTAGTATTGTGGCTAAGTAATTTATTTATGCTTATGTCTGTTAAATTCTATCCTGTTGATGTTTGTGTAATTTCGTTCAGTTTGTCTATTTGAGTTGTAATTAATTGTTTATTTGCTGAATAAGATACTTTGTATGAATTTTGTGTGTGAGCTCTGTGTACACCATATTTAAAGGAGTCTAGTAAAATCTTATGCAATTGATAAGCATATTTTCACATCTAGTGTTTACAAATTGTAAGTGATTGGAGTTGAGGACACATGTAATGTTAAAACATATATATATATCTATAAGCGTTTGTATGTGTAAATATTTTTCATCCATAAATCTATGAATGAGTTATTCATTAATTGTTTATAGATAATTATATAATTGTATGTGTATTATTTTGTGTATTGGTGGTTAGGTATTGACTTAAAATTAAAAAAAATTAAACTGCACAAATAAAAAAATTTTCTTTTTATTTATTTGATGTAAAATTTTCTTTACTTTTTTTTTAAAACTTGAAAATAAATTTTATTTTATTTGTAAGTCTTGTTTATCAAATTTGATTTTCACAAAAGTTTCCTAAACTGAAAAATTTATAAATTTTTCAACTTTTTAAACTCGGTAATAAAAATTTTGCATAATTTTGGTAAGAAAATACACCTTAAATTCATTCCAATTCATTTTGTAATTTACAATTTCCACTCAAAAATTGATGTTGCAAAAATATTTCAGATTTATTTAACTTGTTTTAATACTTTTAAAAATTTTCAATACATTCAAACAGTTTATGAAATTTAAGCTAAAAAAATAATTTCGAGTTAACTTCAAGCATTTACACAAATCTCTTAATATCAAAATTTGGCTTGTAAAATTTGAATCAGCTTTTACACCGAAAGAAAATCACGCAGCAGATCATACTATTTCCTTAAGAAATTACATTACATCTATCACAGCAACTAATTTTTAACTTTTATTTTGTAATTATTCAGACACCACAAGTTTATTTAACAAATAATTGGTATCTCACAAAGATGGAATTACTCAAGTGGTTTTTCATTACTACAATTTTATTTACCCAAGCATTGGGTGATAAGGATAAGGGTTACACACCAAGTTTCACCTCAAGTATGATTTCTAATATTCAAGTCATTTCTTTGGCGAATTACATGCCACTGTGTAGCTGTGTATATATTTATGTGATTTTCAAATATTTGTTTATTTTTGTGTAACTTCATGAATATATATATATATATATATATATATATATATATATAGCTCTGAGAATATATAAATATATCTGCCTCGTAGATAAGCGTAAACAGATAAAGTGGATATGATTTTGAGATGCTTACTTGTGTATTTTATTTAGTGAGCAGATATATACATACATATATATATTCCATTTTTATGAAAGTTTAAGTCACTTCATAGCTTATTAACTATTATAATTTGATTTTTTTTTAGTTGTCGAGCCCACAATGGTCTGTCCCAAAGATTACAAACCAAATGGTCAAGGTTGTGTCAAGACTATGACTCAATCACCTAAGCTTTACTGCCCCAAAAAAGCAAAGATGTCAGATGATGGTTGTAAAATTACGGAGTATTTCAATCCACAATTTGTGTGCCCACAAGATTATGTAATGAAAGGGAAAACTTGCTACAAACTAGAAACAGCTATGAGCCAAAAATCATGCCCAAATAATTATTTCAAAGAAGGTAATTCGTGTGTGTATAGATCATTTACATCAGCTAAGGTTTCATGCCCCAAAGGATATACACTAAATGGAAACGATTGTGTTAAGTCTATGAAAGAACCAAGCAGCACAGGTTAGCTAATAATAATAAAGTTTGTTTGATACAAAAATTATGTAGTAAATTGTGTAATTTTTTAGTATATGCCTAAATATTATTCAAGTAAATTTTTTTCTTGTTATTTTTAATTATTTGCTTATATGGGTTTATAGTCAGTTTGATCCCTTAGTTAAATAGCATACTAAGATGAGTTTATATTTTGTTTTGAAAATAATACACACTTTTATGATAAATAAGCTACAAAGAATTCTGTTATGATTGAATCTGTTTATCTATAAATCTTGTGTAACTGATTACATAGTTGAAAAATAGGTTCTAGATATACATATCTAAGAAACACTTGAAATTATCGAAAATCTCTAAATATTTTATGATTTTCAGTCTGTCCTCATGGCTATGATATGCATAAGGGTGAATGTGCTATGAAACAGTATACACCACCCACACCCACATGTCCAAAAGGATATCATTTTGAGGATGATGAGTGTGTAAAGGCAACATCCCATTCTGCTCAGGTAGAATGCCCCAAGGGATATAAATTAGATAGTGTTAATGGACAATTCCACAAATGTACACGATACAACAAAGTTGAACCTCAGCCTGTGTGTGCAAAGGGACAATTTGATGGGTAATTCTTATGATAATCAAAACCATTTTATTAGCCACGTTATTGTTATATGAGTAAAAAAAATATAAAATGAAACTGCCTAATATATAAATGACCAACGAGAATCTATTAAAAAAATAACATAAATATCCATCCATGTTATCCTTAAACGTATTTTCAATAATTAAATGATTTAAATTAGCAACAAAAGCCCTTATTTCACATTTTCGATAAAACTAAACTTCAGGAAAAAATCATGCACCTTTGCCAATGTTGTCCCAGCAACATATGATTGCCCCAAAGGCTATCAAATGAGCAATGGACAGTGCACCCAATACTTCAAGACTGAACCAGATTTTGAATGCCCGGACAAGAATTTTCTTATGCAGGATGGCAAGTGTGTAAAGTATCACTACAGCAAACCCGATAAGGTGTGTATGCCAGGGTATACCCTTGAAAAAGGTAAATGTTACCAAACAGAAACCACTATGCCAACTTATGAATGCCATTCTGGTTCACCCAACGCAAATGGAGAATGCTGGAAAGAAATGACTAAACCCGTTGAAACTGCTTGCCCCAAAGGCTACTCGTTTGATGAAATGGGTACATGTAAAACGGTAAGTCCACATCTTATAAACATACACGTGACTGTTCGTCTTAGCTAGATATAATGGATGATTTAAACTACATATACTAGTTGTTTCAATCTAAGATAGGTGTGATTAACTTTTCTAGCTAGCATAAACACATTGATAATTCTAGCTAGCATAAACACATTGACAATTCTAGCTAGCATAAACACATTGATAATTCTAGCTAGCATAAACACATTCTAGGTAAAGTTAATTAACATCCTAGATCATTTTAAGTAAATAGTTGAAAAATCTTAAATTTGTAATCTCACTAACACACATGCACACCTTCTAGCATTTATACATTGCATTAGAAAAATATAATATAAAAAACAGCCCTTACAGATATAAACTTATGACTTTCTAACTGAATTTAGGTAAAAACAATGAAGGCCGAATACTTTTGTGAAAATGGTGAAATGAAAGGCAAATCATGCATGTCAGTAGATGTAACTACCCCAACTAATTATTGCCAAGATGGAACATTTACATCCCAAGGCAACTGCATGCAAACAATCAATGTTGCACCACAGTACTTCTGCCCAAAGGGATATGACATGGATATCACTGGAAAATGTGTACAGCTCCAGAAAGTTGAACCAACCTATGTGTGTGCAGCAGGATCCACACAGTCACACAAGGGTCATTGTGAGAGTAAGGTTTTCAGCAATCCCGAAACAAGTTGTCCTAAAGGTTACTCATTCAGTGATCACCCTTTTGGCTCCAAACAAACATGTGTTAAAGAGGAAAGTATTCATGCACAATTACAATGCCCACCAAACACATATCTCAAGCACGACATGTGCTATACCGCAAATGTTGTTTCCATGCATGAAAAAGGCAAAAAGTTATAGGGTTGGAGATTTAGCCAATTTGTATAATTTGGGTGGATTTATTAAATTTTGAGTTGTTTCGATGGAATTGAATGTCTTTGGCAGAATTCGAAAGGTTTTGCAGAATTTTAAGTTATTTTGGAAAACTTAGTGAATTTTGTGAAATTCGCAAAATTTTGAGTTATTTGAAGAAATCGATGAATTTTGAGAATTCTGCAAATAAATTTGAGTGTAATTTAATGAATTTGATAAATATTTGAGTAATTTTGGAGTTACAAATGTTTTGATTTAGGAGATATATAAATTTGTGTGTACACAACCACTCTTTTCTAAATGGAGTAAAAATAAGGTAGAAAACTATTTCCAATAAAAATTAGTTTTATAAGGTATTCTTATTTCGAAAAAGTTATTCCATATTCTCTTGCTTTAGATAATTTATTATTCATACCTCAGGAGGTATATATATATACATTTTAAATTTCTAGTAAATATATCTTACACATTTGGTATATATATATGATTTAAAACAGTTGTATAAAAACTTATAAACGTGTTTTTGTGTGCTTACATTAACCAAAAGCTTAATAATATGCATAATTTAAATATATATGCTTGGGAAGGCGTGATAAATATTTGTATTAGATTTTAGATTCTTATATATGTTATGTGTATACATTATCTGTGATAACATGTGTCTACATTGTGCTGAGTGTGTGATGTGTGATAACGTGTGTATGTGTTCTGCTATGTGTGTGATGATCGTTATATTTGTTGTATGTGTGTAATCGAATGTGTAAAAGTATATCTATCATCATAACATGTGTCTGAAACACGTTGTTTGTATACCAACATAAGTCCTGCATAGAATAAAATTATATGGTTGCTCAGTGTATACATAGTATAAGTATTGGGTTCTAAAAGTATTGTGTGTTTAAGGTTATACTTTATGTAGATTGTGTGTGCATAGTATCTGTTTATAGAGTATTATAGTATATGTGTTGTGCGTATTTATAAAGTATAGTATGTGAGCAATATGTGCATATAGAGTGTCGTGTGTATGATGTAGGTGTGTAGATATGTTTAAAGTTAGATCTAAAATTACCTAGGAGTGTCAAAGTTAAGAATATAATTCAATTGTGTTTGTATATATTTTTTGTCTAATTATTATAAAATTGAATCATAGACAACATAAATGTTGGGAGCATAGACAAACGATATACTCAAAATTTGTAAATTCAAATATGAAAATATATCCACACTAAATATATTTAAAACTTTACATATATTAACACTATTGCTAAATATTTTGACACACACAACTCATTTAAAGACTCAAACATGTTAAAATAGATGTAGATGCACAAACACAGACACACATACACATAGCTCGTGTATATACATATATATATTATAAGAATACCTACAAACTCACACATACTAATATTCATACATCTGAACAGTTTAAACACACACAGTTACACACACCAAATATTTACACAAACAAACATCTATATATACAAACAACTGAACACCCAAACATTTATATATAAAATTATCTACACACGCAATCATATGTTGATTTACCTAATTAATTTTCAAATTCCATTTCAATAACATTTATATGATCCATATGGTAAGGTTGAATTGATAACTTCGAATATTTTATTTACACACACATAATAACATCCACAAATACACACATAGCTCAAGACTAGATGCTAAGATTAGATCTACACACACTTACTTAGACTTTGGCCTACATATTTAATACATGCACATTATATACGAATCTGTATACCAAAATGTGTACATATATATAATTATCAATACAGTATGAACACTATTAGATACTGATGTTCAACACAATTTAAACTCTTAAACACACCCAGCCAATCACACGCCCCTATCAACATGTGACAAAAGCATACACAAACACACATAAATATATATACATAGATTTACATACACATATATATATGTAGATATATACATACACAAATATATATGTAGATATATACATGCACATATATATATATATATATATATATATGGATATTTATATATACACATACACATAACACACACATACAGAGGCATACACATATAAACACATAGACACACACACCTTCACACATTCTTACACTCTGAAAAGTACTCATAACCCATTGAACAACTATGCACCCACACATACACACACGCACACACTCACCAGCTTGTGTGTAAAACGTGAATATATATGAAAAAAATTTGCACACACAGATTATAAATTACTAAGAATCCAAATATGCTCATCGGCTGAATATCCACATTATACACACCAATTAGCATGTGAGCGTATAACGATACCAAGGTAAATGAGTGCACTCATTTATACATGTGTAACAATTTTCATATATAGGTGTGTGTGTGTATATATCAACCTTTAATTACTCTGAATTAAAACACACAATATATTACAATCTAATATATTTTACATATAAGAAAGTTTAAATTGGCTCACAACAACACATTAACAAGCAATTTGACCCTCTTTAAATCTCAAATTAAATACACTATGTATGTGTACACCCAACAAGACATACACACATACACACTCACACACACTTGTGGCACTATATATCCTAAATCCATACACATAACTTACACACCTTTCCCATATAAATAACCTAAATAAATAACTCACTCACAATCTAATTTATACACATGGCCGATATAGACTATTTACAATCTAAAGACTGACTACCACACACACCCTCTAAGCACACACAAACACTCTCCCCACATACTCTAAACACACCTATCCTTCACACATGGATATAATACACACACACCCTCATTTCACCATCACACGACATCCCATACACACAACACACTCACAACACACACACACACATCACACATAACACACTCATAACACACACACACACATCACACTCACAACACACATCACACACAACACACACATCGCACACAACACATACGCACACATCGCACCAACACACACACGACACACATATAACATCCTATTACCCCCCACACCCTCCCACACACACACAAAATTTGATATATGTAATGTTCAGCTCAAAGTAACGAAATTCATATTACACCTCACCAACTTTATAAATGTGTGTGTGTGTATAAGTATATTGTTTTTGACGATATGTTTTCAAGCCAAATAAATTCAACTCTAAAGTGTAACACAAAAAGAGTACACACACACACAAATGAGGTCATTCAAGACAAAGAATTTCAGATCTTAATACATCAATTATTACATGAAAACAAGCTATTAAAATCAATAATTTGTGATTTATATAATAAGGTTACACACACATTTCCCCCCCCAATTTTAGATAAGAAAAACGTTGAAAAATCTGAGGAAAAACGTAAACAATTAAACACACACAAACGGTTTCCATTAGGGCATGGCCCACCCTTTTATCCCCCCAATATATTAGACTCACACACAGCAGAATATATACCTACACACACACACATGGAGGACCAATATTACACATGTGAGGAAGATGATCTTATTGACACACATCCCTTTTATGAAGAAGATTTCAATCAAACCATTATAGGCCATAATCGCCTTGAAAATAATAAATATGTACCTAAACATATGGTGTGTGTGTGTATGAGGAGGGGTGTGTGTGTGTATGAGGTGGGGTGTGTGTGTGTATGAGGTGGGGTGTGTGTGTGTATGAGGTGGGGTGTGTGTGTGTATGAGGTGGGGTGTGTGTGAAATGGACCAAACTAACACTATGGCATATTTGTAAATGGATATATATGTATATATATATACACATATATGCATGTGTGTGTATATCTATAGAGGGTTTATATATTGAGAGATGTTATTTATAGTGTGTATGTGGATTAGAGATGTGTGTTTGTTTGATATCTCAAATTTTAAACCATTTATAACCCTTATTACATCCTTATATTGACCTGTCTGTACACATATTTATTGTTAAATAAAATTTCTGTATACACACATATATATTTCTATACACACAAAACCATATATGTATACATACAAACATATCTATAGACACACACATATAGATTTACAATCACACACATATAGATTTACAATCTCACACAAATACATTTACAAACACACACACATAAATACATATTTACAAACACACACACATATATTTATACATATATATATGAGTGTGTGTACATATATGTGTGTGTATGGTTAGACGGATTTATTAAAATTTATAAGGGAGAAGACTTTATCGGGTGAAATTAGTAAAAGAAATAGCAACCAACTTGAAATTTTTTTTGATATAATTCTCTCTGAATCATCCAATTTACACACAGAAAATGATCAATTACATGGGGCTGTAACAAGCTTACACAATCAGTATGTGTGTGTGTGTGTGTGTGTGTGTGTGTGTGTGTGTGTTTGTGTGTGTGTGTGTGTGTGTGTGTGTGTGTTGTGTATGTGTGTATGTGTATGTGTGTGTGTGTATGTGTGTGTGTGTGTGTGTGTGTGTGTGTGTGTGTATGTGTATGTGTGTGTGTGTGTTTGTGTGTGTGTGTGTGTAGGGTTTAGAAAGATAGGGAATATAAATGACCGAGTTTAATACACACACATATTCATATAGATATAGAGTTTTAAAAATATGATTATTAAAAATCTATAGAGCCCATTATCTATATACAATTTTCAATATAACATAAATCCATTTAAGATCACACTGCACACTAAATATATAATAAATTATACACACAATTAAACCACCAAGATATCTCTATATACATTCAAACAAATATTTATATATACACACAATTTATAATTTCATACATATAAGCACCTATATACAACACATTTTTGTTAGATATTAATAACTTTTTTACCTTGAATATCTTTACACACAGATTGAAAAACATGAACATCAAATCCAAAGAATTAACATCTACACACACACACAAATTTAAAATGTATGATTCTCACAAACCTACACACACACACACCCCAAATTTTTGGCTGAGAGGTGCTTGGTATATTATTGATAAAGTTTTACCTCCCGATACACCCCCAAGCTTTTGGTCATTTGCTACACCCTAATTATTAATATACACACACACATATGTATATATAAATATATATACAGACATACACACACACATATCTATAACTATATATATCATACACACACATATATATCATACACACACATATATATCATACACATACACACATATCATACACACACATATATATCATACACACACATATATATCATACACACACATATATATCATACACACACACACATATCATACACATACACACATATCATACACATACACACATATCATACACATACACACATATCATACACATACACACATATCATACACATACACACATATCATACACACATATCATTCACACACACATCATACACAAACATCATACACACACACATTATACACACATATCATTCACACACACA